>JANHFX010007553.1:0-45727 GCA_027560015.1 Chloroceryle amazona
ATTACACTGCAAGAGAAATAACCCAGTTCAAAACTGGCACCTTTTTAGCTTTAAGACCAACCCCATACTTTTTATTAGCCTGCTGGTGGCGGGAGGGCTTCTTCTGCTTCCCTGGCTCCCTTAGACTTGTTAGGCTCGGTATCTATTTGGCTTATTAGTTTTAGAAGTCCTGGGGCTTTTTCCACTGCAGCAGAGGGAGGAAGACCTTGGTGTTAGGCTGGGGGGATGAGGTGCAGTGGTGATGGCAAAGCTGGGAGCTTGCCGTGCCCCGTCCTTGCCCGTTGCCCGCAGGCCTGGATCGGTCTCATGGCCGTGCGTGTAATATGAAGGCAGGATGGGGAGAGAAAAATTGGCATGATTAGATGGGTATTGTTCTATTAGATCTCTGCCTGCTTGCTGTTGTGTCTCAGCATTTGAAGATGAAACATATTCATTTAGCTCCCAGGATGAATGGTTTTAATAAGGGGAGCAAGATGAGGTGGGGTAGTCCTGATGACTTCAGAGACCCATCAACTCTCCCCCTAAGGCCATTTCAGTGATGACATGGGCCACACGACCATTAACGCCGCAATCAGGACAAGTTTTCCGTGTCCCTGCGAATCCTTCAGCTGGGAAGAGCGTGTTTCGGAGACCGGGAGGAGATGTGTATCAGTGGTAATCGGATTGAGCCTGCAGGGAGGGCAGGCGGTGGTTGAAGCAGGGGCTCCCAGGATGCAATTCCCAGGGGGAGACGAGGGGGAGCAGGGATGCAGGCTGGCTGCCTGGGGGGGCTTTGAGGGGCGAGTTGCCTGCCGGTGTCTGCTGAATTGCCACCGTCTCCGCATCCTGGCTGATGCCAGCCTGAGCAGAGGCTGAGACCTTGCAGTGCTCACTAGTTATTTCTGCTCCATCCAGCACCTCTCTCTGCCATCCCACCTGGCCCCACCACTTCCCTGCCATCCACCTGATGGCTGTCCGTGGCCTGCTCAAGCCCCAAATTATGATAATTCGCATGATTAGGAGCATCTCTGGGGGCAGGGGAAGGGACACCATGTGGCTGCTGGTGTCCGTGTGCCCCAGCCTGGGCGGTTTGGAGCCGGGGGTGTGGGGGGGGGGAAGCATGCTCCGGCAAGCGAGACGGGGAAGCCAGCCAGTGCTCCGGCTGTCAGCTCTGCTCAGCCCGGCTGTCAGGCGCAGGGATGCAGAGGGCCTCATTGTTTTAATTGACACCTTCCCCTCGCATCCCATGCTTGGCCATCCCAGCCTCATCCTTCCTTTCATCTGCCTCTTCCTCCCTAGGAGGAAGTGTGGTGTGGTCCAGCCCTCCTCCTTGCCCCCTTGCCCCTGGTGCCATGACTGGGGGAGAAGCAGGGAGACTGAGGACTGGACTAGGCAGGGGTCAAGAGCCTGCTTGTCATCCCTCACGTGACATTTTTGTGTGCACTGATCTTCCTGAACATCTGAGTGTCCCCTGCAGATTTCCTTGACGCTGTCCTTTTCCAAGGCACTGCAGAAATGTCTCATGGCAGCACTCCTGGATAATTTTTGCCCATGAAATGACCAGAGCCTGAAGACCCATAGGATTTATGGTCATGCCTTGCTGTTTTGAAGGCATCTCTTGTGTACTTACAGTGAGAAGGAACAAGGGCTGGTTGCTCTGTGGAGCATGTACTGGCCATGCTGCAAGGCATTATGAAGCCCAAAGGAGAGGCTGAAAGGTGGGGGGGGCTGGAGGTGCTCCTAGAATGGCTTCATCTTCCTCAGTCATCTCTGATGCAAATTGTGTCCAGCACATCAGGGTGTCCTGCTGAAAGCCATCAGTCTGCTGCTTTCTGGGCCAGAAGAGGAGCAGATGGCTGTAGGGTGATGGTTTGTGGCTAGTGTCCCTTTCCTGAAAGGGACATCAAAGTCATCTTCTCACTTTCCCAAATGTCCATCAGGAGCTGTGGGCACAGGCTGTGAATCAGCTCAAGCAGGGCCAAAGCTTCCTCTAGAAGCTTGCTCTTTTGGGCAAAGGACCTATTTGGAAAATCCCATCTCGGGAGCTCCAGGTGCAATGGTGCATTCAGCTCAGGGGAAACTGAGACATTCAGTGCTCAGGACTGGTGCTCAGCCCAGCTCTGATGACATCCACCACTGCCTGGTGTGTGCAGCCACTCCCACAACCTGATCTTGGCCACTCCATCCAGTGCCCCACAACCTGCCCAACCCGGCTAGCAGACAGGCTCCAGAGTTGGTCCTTCCTTTGGATGTCAGCCTCAGAAAGCTTTGCTGTGACTGTGGCTGGTCCTGCAAGGACCAAACCTTCCCTTCTTGCCTGCACCATGCAAGTAAAATCTAGCTGTCCTCCCCTCTTTCCCTGGTTTTTCTTGCTGGGGGTCTCATGAACCAAGTCACCTCCAACGTTGAACCCAGGCGGCCAGCACAGGCAGCGGGAAGAGGTGTCCCGCGGACTGTGCCGTCTTTGCTCTCTATTTATTTTAAAATTGTGAGCCCTTTGATGTCTGCCTCTGCAGCTTGCATTCTGCCAGGAGGCTCGGAGCAGCCTGCAAAATTAGTCCAGAAAAATGCCGCTTTCATGTGGGTTGGGGGACCCAAGCAGAGAAGAGATTTCCAAGGGCTTTGTTCTACTGCAGGGAAAAATGTTGTTTGGGGTTTGGTGGGTTTCGACAGAGCTCTTGTTGCTCTTCCCTTTTTCTCCTACTGTGGGGTGGAGCTGGGGGTTTTGGCAGGGGAAGCACACGTGGCAGGCTGCCGCTCGGCGGGAGACGGGCCCTTCGGTGCTGGGCTGGGGTTCTGGGTACATGCAGATGCATCTCGTGCTTGAGCAAGGGATCTCCTAGACCTGTGCTCCAGCTGGCCTGGGGGAAGAGTCAAAAAAACAGTTATTTTGGGATCGCTTCCCACAGCTTTAGTTTTCTTCCTTCCTTGCCCTAAAAAGCATCCAAGGCAGGGCGCTGCTCTCCCAAGCCCTGGTGGTCCTGGCCTACAAGCAAGGCTGTGCTCTTGGTTGGTTGTCGAGCCGGAGATTGCCGCAGGTGGGTTGTAGTCAAGGGTGCCAGGTCCATGTTTGCTGTCCTGCCAGGGTGGTGAGAGCCACCACAGTTGTACTGCGACTGTGAGCATCCCTTCTTTCACCAGGAGTTTTCTCCTTTCCTGACATGTTTGTTTTCCTGGGAGGTGGGTGCAGTTGCATTGCTTTTCACATCTTTTCTGGGACCCATCCAGGTCCTCCCAGCTGTAGTGGAACCAGCAAAGACTGACCAGAGGTGCTCCAGTGGGAAAGGTAGAGATATTGTCCTGCCTTTGGAAGTGGATGTGTTGGCAAACTGGTTTTCAGGACCCTGGGGACTTGGCTTGTGTGCAGGGCAATGGTGAGGGGGTGCTGTATCACATCCTAAAGCACAGAGCACTTTGGAAGTAGAGCAATGAATGGGGTTTGTGTTTGGGGTCTTTTTTTCTCCACTTTATCTTCCCTGGGTTTTTAAAAAAACCCACAACAAGCAACCCCAACCCACCCAACAAAACTGAAGCCACCAGATAATTAAATTTCTCCCCAAAGCAGGGCTGACGCACAGAGCTAGCTGCTGTAGACACAGGCACAACTCTTACCCTCACCCTGTTATTTCTCATATATCTCTTTCTTAAAGACCTTGTGCCATCTTCCTGCCTAGCAGGGAGCGTGGGGCCTTCCCAGGGAGTCCCCTCCTCTTCCTGGGTCTGATTCCTTCAGCTTTTGCTTGGGGGATGCATGAATGTGGTGGAACCCCCCCACTACAGTCCGCACAGGTCCCCGGCACCTGCACGTGCCCAGTGTGTGTGCGTGTAGGGTGCAGGTTATACATGGGAGTGTGGTGTTTAGGACATGTTAACAAGCATACGAGGAGAGTGGGAAAAATGGATCATTCATGGTTACGATCTGGCCACTGTCAAAATAAGGTGTTATTTTGACGGTTGCTTTGTCTTTGCTCTCTGAGCAATATGAAGGTAGTTTCTTAGCAACAAAACTGTGTTCTCAAACACCACCAGTGAAAAACAACCCCCCGGAAGAAGAGGAGGCAGCCTCAAGAGCACCTTTCCCGTGTGTCCTCGGCCACACCATGTCTGTAAATTAGATTGAGAATGTCTTACCCAGTGGCAGGCACTTGCCCATGGCTGTGGTGCCATGCTAGCATTGCCCCAGTGCCCCCTAGAGTGGGTTCCTTGGGATAGGATCACTATCCCTTTTGTAGATGGGTAAACTGAGGCAGCCTGGGGTGGGAAGAGTGTCATGGGATGCCTTTTAGATGACATGGGAAGGTTTGAGATTCTGCGTAATGAAGCTTGCCACGTGGTGGCTGGCAGGCGCTTTCTTGGACCTCTCTCGGCCAAGCTCTTCTCCGGGGTCTCATTGCTGCGTCTCAGATGGATCCCAGAAGGAGGGCGGGAGGGAGCTGCCTGCAAACAATTTTGGCAATGGCTCTCCCGTGCAATTTGGAGTGTCTGTCCTTTGAAGGCAGCGCTGGGCCTGGTGTCTGTGCTGACGTTGGAGTCCATGAGAGCAAGCAGTTCCTCCAGCCAAGTATCTGCCAGGCTGTGTCGGGAGAACTTTTATCATTTCTGTCACAGACATCACAACTCGCTTGTCTTACCATACATCTTCCTAAATGTGACAGAATATTCAGCTGTTATTAATTGAATACTCTCTAATTTAACTGCTTAGCAGGAGGGAGGGCGACTGGTTTGTCTCAGCATGGAGAGCTGCCATCGAGTGCACAGGAAGTTTTGGGGTGTGGAGAGGTAATTTGGGAAGTGAAATGGGGCTTTTGGACTTGTCAGCATGGGGAGTCCCTCCCTTGCGTGGGCCTGGTCCTGATCCTTATCCTGCCGGGGAAGGGCTTCAGCATCTGCTGTGGCTCCTTGTCCTGGGGCAGGTGGCCAAGCCTAAGACTGGAGATGGTGAGGACATTATTGCCTCTCCATCCAATCCTGGCACCACCATGTAGAGATGGAGAGGAAGGGACACCCCAGGAGTATGGCCAGGAGCTGGTGATGGTCCCTGGGGGACCAGGAGGGAAGGGTGGTTTGGACAGGCATGTCCTTTCAGGTGTCTGGAGGTGACACCTGCAGTGGGTAAATCCCTCCTTCTCTCTTGAACTGCTGGAAGCAAAGCTCAGCCCTTTTGGTGGGCTCCTTGCCTGAATTGCAGTGTCCATCGTGGCCTGGCCAGCTCCTCTGTCCCCAGCAGATCCCAGTTGTGGCTCCTTGTCTTCCTCCTCTGCCTTAACATCCACCTCCTGAAGCACCAAAGATGTCCCACGTGCAGACTGGTTGTTATTGTAGGGTTGCTGAGAAGCTCGGCTCCATTGGAGGATGTGGGAGGCAGCCCTCCTTGCTCTCACCTGGGTGCAGGCTGGTGGGGGACCATCCCCTCCAGCCACCCCAGCCCCATGTCCGCTTGCACACACATGTGCTCGCCTCTCTCTGCCGCTCTCCCAGAAAGTTCAAACCTGGAGTCAAGTTTATTGTTTCTATCTCGTTTATTTTAAGTATAGTTTTACACTTTATTATATGCTGTGACATCTTAAATGGAGCCTGTCACTCTATCTTGACTACTGCTAGGGGCTACAGCCACTTACTGTGTCAGGCTTTTCGGCAGCCCTGATTAACGATATCAAAACGAATGGATCCCAGCGCAGGCACAAGCACAAAAATCAAGGGGTGATTTGCATATTCAAATCGCGCATGGCGTCAAAAGGCGACGGCTCGTGCACATATTTGCACCAACACACCCCAGGGACGCACGTATGAGCTGCCGTGCATCCCCCTGTACGGGACCCGTAGGTGGTGGGGGGGTCCGTGCACACCTACATCTATTTTATTTAGTATCTTCGGCCAAAAGGAGGAATCTTTTCGCCTTTTTTCCATGAGTTTTTTTCATCTCCCTGGACAATATATCAATTAGGATAGCTAAATGGAATAATACTCTTCTGTTTTTCTCTTGTGAGCCTGTTGGGATACGTTGCAGAATTACCCACGCAAATCTTTCTTTTTTTTTTTTTTTTTTCCTGAAAGTAACATTTTGTTAGGTTAATTCATGCACTGGAAAAACAAACTTTCTGTTCTTCCAGTCCAATCTCCACTTACAAGTCAGGTTTTTGTAACCCTGTCATTAAAATGCGAGGTAGCCTACAGTAATTTGAATATTTCATTCCGCCGGCTGCTAATGCACTCTGCATTACAGATGGTACTTGCTCCATCCTTCTGGACTGGGTTCAATTATAAATGAAAGTAGGGAGCTGAGATTTGTCTTTTTGTCTCTGCTTAGTTGGAATAACACAATAAAGCTTGATGGGTAGGAATTCCTCAAGCTGCCTCCTCTCTGCCCGCAACATCTTCTGTGTAGCTTTCCTCTCTCGATAGCGGATCTCGCTTGTCTTTCAAGTTGATCCTGGAGTATTTGGGTTGGCAATGGCAGGGTTTTTCACAAGTCAGTTTTGGCTCAGACGTGTTGTATCCCCTTTTTGGAAGCGCCCGGTTCAGTCGTCCTTTCTCTCTGTTTATTTGCTGGCCTCTGCATCCCCTTTTACAACCCATACAGGGAACAGGAGTAGGAGAATCCCACTTGAGCTGGGGGAGGAGGGTGCTGGATGGCTTTGGTGATGGTGGGGACACTGCTGGGATGGTGGGGACATCTCCCTTTCTAAACTGCAACAGGAACAACAAATCAGTCCTCAGCTGGAGGGAAGCAATGGGGATGCAGAGCAGCCCGCCTCCATCACAGGGTTGCTGCCCTGGGCTCTTCCCCAAGCCCCTGGGAATACCAGGGCCCCTGGAGATCCAAAGAAAACATTCACCTCTGCTTCATGATTAACAAAAAGGGGGGTTGCAAACCTCTCGCCCAGCTGCACGGAGGCTCTATATTACATACAGATGCCTTTTGCGAGCTCCTTCCCCATCCCCGGCCGGTAAAAGCAATATTGCCGAGGGAGTCAGAGGAGGTGAGGGCAGGGCTTTCAATTTGGTTTTACATTTACAAGGACCAGATGGCCTCGCTGGAGATGATCTTTGATCTGGGACGCAGCCGGAGTTGGGCAAAGATTTTTTTATTTTTTTTTCCCCCTCCCTTTTTAATCTCCTCTCTGTTTATGGCGGGGGCCTCTCTCATAGGAGCAGGGGGGAGCTGTACATCCGTCTGTCTGGCCAGTGTGCTGTGGGGCTGGGTGTCAGCCCCTCTCTGCCCAAGGGTGCCGCTGAACTGTGCGGACGGGTCGGCTTGGTGGCAAAGCCCCTGGCGGGGTTGCCTGGGGTAGAAGGCAGAGCCAGATCCTGTTACACCTCCACCCCGCAGCACAGAAATCTCTGTCAATAGCCTCTTGCATGAAATATAATTAAACACACACAGGCACCTCAAACCAGAAATGCCACTAATTGATCCTTTTTAATTATTTTTCCCCATTTTCTCCAGTGTCTCCCACCCTCTCAGCAGCACAGAGGAGCAGGAGATCTCTCCTTCCCTTTTGCCTTGCCAGTTTTGGGTTTCTTTATCCCCCCCCGCCCCCCAAATGTTTTGAATGGAGCAGGAGTGAAGGCAGCCGATCCTATTTCACAAGTGCTTGGACTCTTGCAGCACTCTCCCTCCTGTCCAAACAGATCGTTTACAGAAGGGGCCTCTATTTAAAGAAGGAACTGAACGTTCAGAGCTGTTTTCTGGCCTTAAAACACTGCCGACCGGCTGTTGCCTTTCAAAGAGTCAGGCTTTGTCTGGCGCGCTTGAGGACTGGATTTGACGCCAGGCTCAGCAGGTCGGCGTGGTGGCGCAAGGGACTGAGCATCGTGCAAAAAAATGTGCTTGTGTGCTTGCCTGAGATCAGCGTATCCCAGTAAAGCTGGGTTCAATATACCATGTCTTAGCTGTGGGAGCTTGATGGACTGTCCAGGCTCAGGCAAACCTGGCCTCTCTGCAGTGCTGTAAGTGGGATAAGGTTGGAAACCAAGCAAATGCAAGAGGACTGTTCATGTAGGCTTTGATGGCATTTATGTATAGCACAGAGAGAAAGACCTTGGCTGTAAGGGAGGCCTGCACGGGGTTAGATGAACATTTAGTCCTGGAGAGCTGTGGAACTTCAAAAACACATGGGTGTGACATGCGTACAGGCTCCAGAGAGGCTGTCTCTGGTCCTGTTGTTTAGGTGACATCCATAACACTGTGAAGTGACTTGATATTGTCCCAGTACAGGCCACGACTGAAAGTAGGTGCCTGAAATCTTCCAGTAGCCATTGTGTTCCATCTAAATGATGACTACACTGCAGGAATTGAGATTTCTGATACCTTTGGTTATGGTTGCATCCTGTGCTTTGGACTTGATGTATCCTCACAGGCATGTAACTTCCTTTCTGTTTTTTCATGGAGTGGGGTTTGAATCACTTATTACCATGGCTGGGGGAGAGGTGGACATGGGGAGGGATGGTCTCTAATGTGTCTGGAATGGGACACCCTGACTTTCAGGGAAGAGCAGTGTCCAGCCTCCACGAGGCAGAGACCCTGGGCCATGTCTGAACTCAGAGAAGGTGATCAGCAATGGTAGGCACTTCTGATCCACTCGTACTTGGCAGTTGCTGCCATCTCCCTTTTACCAAGGCAGTAGGCTTCATACTGCAAAACTCATCCCTGAGGTTTCACCCTGGATGCAGTGTCCTTTGTTAATAAGTTATTTCTTTCTCTTCTGCTTCCTTCTTGTCTGCATCCACCAAAAAAAGGCTATGCTGTTCCTGCAGCCACCTTCTCTAAGCACCAAGGAATGAGGCAGCCTCTAAGTAAGCAGAAGAGTGAGAGGGGCCGTGCTCAGCTCCTGGGTTGCATCAGAAGGTTGCTGCTGGAAATGGAAATGTGGTTCTGGGCAGAGAGCGTGCCAGTAAACAGGAGGCAGGGAGGTCCCTTGGCAGTGGAGGGCATGGCCTCAGGACACTGCAATGGGAAGCTGTTGCTTGTCTGCCCCAGTGCGTGGTAAAGATGTCTGTCGTGGTTCTGTGCCACTTGCTTTGTGAGTGAGAAAGGAAGGAAAAAGCAGTATATTTATTTCGATGGCTTGGCTCTGAGACCTCAAAAATCTCCTCCATTGTACAAAATCCCAAATCTAGCCCATGGTAAGCCATCAACTTGGCAACAGAGCGTCAGTGCCCTCGGCCATGTGATGGGCAGCAGGTACCTTCGAATAATTTAACAAACCCGAGACTTGAGTGGGACTTTGCCACCTAACGACCTCCAAGCCAGCTTTCCTTGGATGGAGTCTCAGGGGTCATATTTTTTGGAGGATAGCAAGAGAAGGGACTCTGAAATGCAGCTTTTCAGCTTGGTCTCTCTCCAGTCCTTTCCCCTATGACTTTTTTGCCCTGACCACTTTATGCATCAAGCAGCCTTTTGCAGGCGCTGCGTGTCCAGGGGAGATGACCTTTCTGAGAGGGGATGGGGCTGAAAAGGCAGCTTCCTTCTGGGGGAAAACCTCTCTTTGTTTGTCCTAGGGTTTCAGGGCTTGGCCTGGGGCAGTTGAAATGGGACCCTTGTCCTCAGAGGGGTTCTGGAGGCCCCGGCTTCTCATTAGCATATTCAGCTCATTCAAAGGACCCATTTCTTTTCAGCAAGGAGAATTCATATGCAAAACACTGCACAGATCCCTGGCTATCAGAGTGGGGGGTGGTTTATGGCTGGACCTGTCCTGGGAGCAAACACATCTTTTGTGTGCTGATTTGTTCTTGCAGGGCTCAGAGAGCCCTATGTCCACTCCATGCTGCAGGCTGGGACATATCTGCAGGCATGACCAGCTCCAGGTCTAAGTCATCTCCTGGGGTGGGGCCATGGCTTTCTCTGCCCCTCAGTGACAATTTGCTCTCTTAGTGCTGCAGAGAGGACTTTGGTCCATTGCCCAAACACCACTGGGAGAAGGTGAGATCCTGGCACGGCAGGTTGCTGCCCTTGGAGGGACCAAGGCACAGCCCTGTGTCTAACCACCTGTTCTTCTCATCCCAATATTGGATTCTTTTGCCCCTATCACAGTCTAGGGTCGGAAAAACTCCCAAACACACTCCCAAGAGGTGTGATAAGGGGGGCACGTGTGCGTGTGTGTGTTGTCCTTCTCCCCTCCACTGCCTGTAATGCCAATTTACCATCCCAGCCACTGTCTCTTCTCTACGGTAGATGCTGCTCTCCCGAGTCAGGCCAGCCCGTGCTCAATCAGCTGGGTTACATCTTCTGCTCAAATCTGGCCCAGCAGCCGAGCAGCACTGAATTTCACCCTGTGATCCTCTATCTCCTGTGGCGGCTGCTGCTCTGAGCAGCTGGAGGTCTGCCCTGGTCTCCACCCCAGGGGCTGGGATGAGATGGAGGATGGTGGGGTGGAGGAGGCTGAGCGGTTGCAGACCATCTTTTTCTTACCGTGTGGTCGATGCAGCTGGAGAATTTGAGATGTGGTGGGCTTGCCTATGCAGATAGGGGATTGATTGCGCTTCATTCAGAGCTGTAACTGGAGCCTGCTAATCCTGCCCTGTTTAGAAAGGGGAAAACTGCTGTGGGAGATCAACTGAGGGTGGGATTGCTGCAGCCCACTTCGTCATCTCTCCTCAGCATCAGCCTGTTTTGTGGCCTGACCATGAGCCTGGCCTGGGTGCTCAGTGCCATGGGGAGGGGACCTGTGTTCGGCCAAAAGTTATCTGTGCTCTTCTAAGAGAAAAATGCCAATAAGACAGGGTTGACCCCTCCGTGCCCAGAGTTTGGTTCTGTGGTGATGGGTTGTTTGCAGAGTGTTACTGGGGGGGGAGTGAAGTTGATTTGCATAATTAGGTGGAGTTGTGAGGGTTTGTTCCCCCGTGGGAAATGTGAGCTTGAAGAAGCTGTAACTGAGTGAGAGGGGAAGAGGTTGTTTTTGATGTCTACAAGCACTTCCAGCCTGCTTTCTGCCGCTAAACAGCCTCTGTTCAGCGATCTGCTTGTGGTGATCTGTTCAGTGAGCTCTTGCTTGTGCAAGAAATTCAATCAGCTCTGGCTTCTGAGCTCTACCTGCCCCCAAATTTCAGATGGGAAAATTACAGACGGGAGTTTTGCTGCTGAAGCTGATGGGAGTTGACCACCAGCCTGCAGTGAAGCATCCATGAGTAGACACAGCTTGTGGTATCAGGACTGTAAAAAGAAAAAAATAAAATATTTAAATTTGATCCACAGTGCTTCATTCAACCACAACATAGCAATAATTGAGTGTGTGGGGACATGGCCAGAAGTTTCTGTACCCATCTCGGTTACTCTCTATGAGCTGAACTGGTCGGCAGGAGCAGGATGCAGGGAAGGACTGGAAAGATGAGCTCATCTGTGTTCATTCAGCTTCCTGGGGAGTCACATTTCTTGGGGAAATCTGGTTTTCAGTAATCACTGCAACATTCTGCCTTATTTTTGTGGCTATTTTAGATCATTTTCCAGTTTGGGGGGGGGGTGGTGTGTATTTTTTTTTCCACCCCAATGTGTTAGTGATAATTTTCCAGACCTTTTGATCATTTTTCTGCCAGATCCTCACTTGCTATGGCAACCTGTTTGGCATTTGGGATGGGGTTAGGAGAAAACTGGTGCAGACTCTTTGCCAGTGCTATCAAAACTGCGTCTCTCTTCTGCTGCTTCCATGGCACATGCAAGCTGCATCCTCCTGAAGTGATGGAGAGCTGCTGCTGGGAGCTGAGAAACTCTTTGGCATGTGATAAATTACATTCTTCCATTTCCCACACCCCAAAATTACAGTTTGAGGGTAATTCAGACTTTTTTTTTTCTTTTTTTTTAATTTGGGTTGGATTCAGCAAAGAATTTGGATTCTTCCACTCCAGAAAGATGGGGAAGTTAACTGCTTTTTAAAGCAGTTTGGTTGTTTTGAAATTGACCCAAATTTTTATTTTAAAAAAAAAAAGAGAGAAAGGGGAAAAATTATAACATGAAATGGCAAGCGAAGATTTAATTTTTGATTCAGGAAACAGATTTGATTGATCTGAATTTGGGTTGCCATATGAGTTCCAAAAGCTGGTATGGGTAGGAGGGCGCTAAGGCAGTTCCACTGGCCTGAGCATCTGCTTCTTCTGCTGTTGATCGTGGCCTTGGCTGGGTCTCCACTAGGGCTTTGTTGGCCATGGCTGGAGTTGGCCTCTAGGACTAGATGGACTGCTACTCTGAACTGATGTGACTTGCTCTTATATCTGTGTGAACACGTATCTTTTCACAATTTTGGGCTCCTTATGGACTAAAGGAACACATCTCCACCTTGAAAAGCATCTCTCACAAACTAGTTCAAGTGCTTTGTTTCCAAACAACCCTGATGGATGCTCCCATGTTGGGAGATGAGGTGGGTTTGAGAGGGTCCAGGTTGGCCTTGCAGTGCTTACGGGTCACAAGATTCACTCTTGATTTGTTGCTAGGAGTTTCAGTTTGATTTATGGCTTTAGACTGTGAAGACTGGTGACAGAAATGACCCATCAGTTTCACAATGTACCTCCTTTTTCTGGGAAATAAATAAATAAAGTAGATGCACAAAAAGCCGTTTTGCCAGCTGAAATTTTCCATGCCTCATCTCATGGCAGCCTGTTTTGGAAAATCTGAGCAAAAATCTGTTCATCCCTTTGTAAGTTTTGGAAAGGTTGGAGCAAGGAGTGGAACTTTTATGTCAATTTTAAGAAAAAAACCCTTCAACTTCTCTTAATTCCCACTTCTCGGAAGGGGGTGTATCAGTGTTACTTGGAAATCTTACCTTCTGTTTATGTTGGAAATAGGTATTTGTGTTTTGGTGTTGATCTTCTCAGTGACTTTATGTAAACATGTAGCCGAGGTTTAAAACTCCCTGTGACTACTTAACATTGAAGTGCTGAACCTTGGTTATCAAGATTGTTAATACCTATCTAAGGTATTTCTGAGAAGACGTAAGTTTCTGTCTGTCACGTGAACCCTTGAACTGGCAATATGAAGACCGAGCCAGAGGTGCTTTAGTATTCTTCACAAAGCTCTTGAGAGTTTGTTTATTCCTTCTGAGCAGAGGGTCTTGAAGATGACTTGTTGTTTAAAGAGAAGATCCAAGACACTGGATTCTGCTTTGTGGCTGGGGTCTGCTGTTGCAGAAGAAGGTAGGCTGCATATATACTTGCATAGGAAAAAAAACTAAATTAGTTCAGGTAGGTGTGTGAGGTCTGGGTGGTTTCCTGCACAAAGGAAGTTTGGGAAGAGCAGCTCAAACCCATGCCATCGTGGATCAGCCATGGATCAGTCTCTCCTGACTTGGTCATGACTATAGGTATGAGTACGAGAAGGACACAGACAGCCACAAGTCACTTAATGTAATGGTTCTCAAGTCTGAAGCAGATGGGAGTATTTTTGTACTAAGTACAGTGCTGTTGATCTTCAGCATTTACAAATGTGAACTCAGGCTTCAGGGAATATCGAGATCAGCTTAAAATAAGGTGATGAGTTGCCAGTTTTGTTAGCAGGGGCATTTGCTGGCATCGCAGCTGTCCCTCTGTTTGCTGGCTGTTGGTTTAGACCTGAAGGTGTAAAAACATACATTTAAAGAAGACTGGTGAGCTCATGTGACTTTTAAATCTGGGTCTCTGTGAGCCCAAGTGATTATTGCGGATGGCGGTTAAATTGCAGAAGGTCGGAAGAGAGGACTGATGTTCCATGGGTGTTTCACAGCCTGGCTGTGGCTGAGTGGGTCTGAGCAGGAGTTTTTGGAGGATCTGCTGTGCCTTCGTTGTCTGCACCACCCTGCAAGGGTACCCACTGGTCCAGGAAAAGGATTTGGCATAGACCTTGTTTATCAATGTGCAGGTGAGGTGTCTGTGATTTGATGACAGATGTGTGTCTTGGTGGGGAAGGAGGCATCTCACCCTGCTTGTGGCTGTATGACAGGACCGCGAGAGCAGCCAGCAGTGCTCCACCAGAGGCATCACCCTGCTGGGTATCTGCTTTCCCCAGGGGAAAGTCATGCCAAAGGTCAGCCCCGGGCCCTGCCAGGGACTTGTCCCCCCCCCGGGAAACTCTGTTCTTGGGTTGGGCGGGTGTGTCCCTGTCCCCCCCCCCCGTATATCTTAGGCACAGTGGAGGCAGGAAAGAAACCCCTTCTGAAAATCACAACCTAATTACTCCCATCTGCTCCGGCACTGCTTCCCATTTCTGCCTGCCAGGATGCTTGTCTCCAATGCTAAGTAGCACATTATTTTCGATAAGTTGCAATCATTTACTTGAAATCTCCTTCTCCTTTAAAATGTCTCCCTGGAAAGACAATTCAGCAGGTTGGGAATGGGCAGAAACAACCACAAGAAAACCCATCCAGAAGCAGCCCTGTGAGGGCGTGTGCTCCTCATGGACTTGTTAGCACCACACGGCAGGTTTCTTCTTAGGGTGGGTTTGTTAAAACATCCAGCTGCTGGGACCTGCCCTTGGCTGGTGGTGTCAGCAAAGGACCTGTCTGTACAGGAGCTTCCAGCTCAAGTGGTTGGAGGGAATTTTCACCAGGCAGTCACAGCAAATTCCACAGGACTGTGCTTTTGACTGCTGAAGTTGTCAGAGAGTTGAGGAGCTAACAGCCATGCCGGCTCTGGGGGACCTCTTTTTTCATCATTTCATCCTGACTTGGCTTTGTGTCATTCACTTTCTTCCAGTATGACCCTGGAGAGGCTGTTCCCACTGCTTCACCTTGCTGTAACCTGCTCTCCTGTCTCCTGCTTGGTCTTAGACTTATACCCCAGAAGTCCTGGCCATCACCTGAGTGGGGATGAGTGCACACACATGCAGCAGCATCCAAGGGGAGACACAAGGGTGAGAAACAGTGGGGAATGCTGTACCAACCACAGCCTACATCTCCTTGTGAGGGGATGTATCCCATGCTGAGAGTCTGACTGGTACAGGGCCCTGCTTTCCGTGACTCCTCAGCTTGAGGGCACTGACCACAGTAGGATAAATTGCCCTTTCTAGAAGATAGAGCTTGGAGATTTGAGCATCCTTTTCTGTTGTCACTGCTGAGCCATAGTCTTCTGCCAAGCTTCTGCCATCACCCCCATTGTGTCTGATTGTCTTTATGATGATGTTCTGCCTGTGTTGCCTGTGTACTTCTGACCTGGAGGGTTTAGAAGGGGTTGAGAGCAGAGAGTTGCTAAGCTGAAAGATTTTGGGATGGCCTTGGAGAAGACGGTGTGTGCTCAGCTCCTGCTCTGAGCTAGCTTCTAAGGTCCCTTTGGAAAAATCCTCCCAGGAAAATGGAGTAAATAACTAAGAGGATGGTGGTATAGAGAACCAGGAGGACCCTGGTACCCACCTTTGTGGGTGTCTAAGGTGTTTTCACAGCCTCAGTGTCTGGCAAGAACTCTTTCTGCTGCCCCGTGACCCCACCCTGGCTATATGTTAGGCTGCATGGCCACCCTGGCACACAAGGACACCAGGCACAGGTACCGTGGTGTGGAGACATGGATATATGGGGGGTGCTTGCTTCCCATCTCATGTGAGCATGGAGCTGGCTGCTCTGGCAGTGCTCTTTGGAGGTGTCCAGGTTGGTGAGAAATACCTCAGAGCATCTGAAAGCTTTGGTGAGTCAATGCCATTTCTAGCCCACATCCCTGAACCACAGGATAGGCACGGAGATGGAAGCTATTTTCAGCTTTGTCTCCTTGCCTGATTGTCCAAAGCCAGTCTTGCCACCACCTCCTTGTGTCCTGCACCAGAGCCATGCTGCTGAGCCAGCTCAGGACTGGGATTTGGACAATATCCTCTATGATACCTTCCCCAAGAGCCACAAAGAGCAAGTTTGTGAGCTGGGAACTATTTCCCAGATGCTGGAACTGGTCTCTGTGACCCTGGTGGTGTCTCTGACCGGACCTTAGGCTGGTGGCTTGGTGGTCCCTAGCTGCTGGGTGTTGGTGACAGTGACCCTGCTATGACCATGCTCCTTGGTTCCCCTCCATGGTCAGTGTTTTGCAGTGGGCAAATCACATGTTTTGGCTTTGCTTTTAAAATACATCCATATATATATATGCATATATATATTTGCATGTGTACATATATATATTTTCCTATAAAAATGTATTTTGAGGCAGCAGGGACCTCGGCAAGGGGTGAGCACCCTCTAGTGGCATTTGCTGCAGCTCCAGGGGCTGCCGAGCCAGCAGGAAAGTGGCCAAGGACAGAAAGTCTTGCATGAATTTTCCTCCACCCAGCTGCCAATCACTATCTTTCTTTTTGTTCTTCCTTTTCTTTTTTCCCCCCTCTCTTTAATCAGGGGCAGCAAATGGCAGGTCCTGGTGGTTTCAGGGCTCAGGTGGGAGCACGCTCGCAGCCCCTTGGCTCTGGCTTGCTGCTGAGGATCATTCTGCTTATTTATTTTATTTTAGTCTGGTGGACAAGCCACCACGGGTCAGGTTCTGCCTGTACCGGCTCACCCTGAGTTCTCCACATCCCGTCACGGGCAGCGTTTTGGAGGGTCGGAGCTGCCGAGGAGCCCAGCACCCTGAGCATCCCTGGCAAGAGGTGCACTGGAGATGGGGACAGAACAGGGAAGATAAAAAAGGAGCTTGGAAATAATCATTTTGTCTTCTCCTCGGCTGAGCACAGCCTTTCAGGGATAAATAGGCAGCATCAGTTCTGCTTAGACATGTTGGCCTTTCCATTTCTTCATTCCTAAGCCGTATTCCGAGCTATCGGCACAGCCCAGGCCATCTCCACATGGTCCCAGCTGGGTTCAGGTCTCTGCTGCGGGGATGTGTGTCCATCCGTCAGGTGCTCAGGGTGCGCACACCCAGTGGGTGCTGAGCCATGTGTGTTGCGCAGTAATAAAGCTCCGGGGTTATACAGAGCTTTTCATCAGGAGGCAGCTCTCTAAACATAAACTAATTAATCACTCGTGCCTACCTGTCAGGTCAATGATTCCTGAGATTTTTAATCTAAAAATATTTCCCTTTTGAAATCCAGATGCAGCTGTTTCGGCAACACCGCCTTTGATTTGTTTATTTGGGGAGTTTGATTTATTTATTTATTTGTTAACCTGCCTTGCTTTGTATTTGGGCTTTTGATGTGCTTTAATTTGGTGATATTTTGTTTGTCCCGGAAGACTAGGTATTTGATCTCTTTTTTTTTTTTTTTTATAGCAAGTTTTTCTCTTGCCTGTAGCCTGTCAACTCCCCACTTTCCTCTTCAGCTTTTTGGCTACATTTACCTATTATTTCAGTCTGTGGACCTCAGACCCCCAACCATTTTCTTGATGACATCTGACCTCTCCCCTCGGATTAATTTGCTGGCAAAGTGTGTGTCTGGGTGCCATGGGAAGCCTCCCACGTTGCAGGGAGATGCTGGTCCCGGCTCCTCAGGGTTCAGAAACTGGCACTCGCTTCAAATTTGGCACTGTGCCCCCATCTCTCCGTATGGAAACAATCCTCCCTAGCATGGAATTATTTTTTACTACCTCATCTTATTGGCAAATTTACTCTTGCTGGGCTTTTTTTCTATCTTTTTTTTCCCCCGACCTTCCCACCTTTGTTGACAGTGAATGTTTTAATCACAAAAATGCCAATAAATGCTACAGTCCTGAAAATAATGATTTCAGCAGAGTTTGAGGCTTTTTAAAAAGCTCTTTTTAGTGTTAAGAAGACCTCTCACTGGGGTCTTTTACTTCTATTTTATACTGATAATAGCTGTATCTATTTCAGAGTGAGGAAGACCATACTCAGTGTTGGGCCAGATTTTTTTAGCTGCTCTGGTTCTACTTCTTATTGCCAACTGACTTTAGACTTAACTTTTTTCTTTATAAAAGGCCAGGGAAATTCACTTACTCTTGATTGCACTACAGATTCAGGGGGTCAAATTCATTTTTGGCTGTAAGTGGGCACGGCTTTATTAAAATCCACGCAACATTACTCAGCTCTGGATGTGCATGAGTGAGTGCTTAGGGGGTGTGGGTGTGTTTACAAAGCACTCAGAGCTCCCATGCCAGACGATATAGGGAAATGCAGTTCATTTCTCTTAGGAAATGCCTTTTTTGTTCACTCATCAAGGATTTATTTGATTTGTTTTGCAGCTGTGCACACCTGGGTGTATGTACATGCAAAAATCTGTGGTTAGTTATGCTTCTGTGTTCAAACACAGACCACAGAGGGGAACATGGGGAGCATATAGGGCACCTCCATCCTTCAGACCTGGGACATCCCAAGCAGTCAGGATGCTCCCATGTGTTTTTTCCAGGAAAACCCTCGCAGGAGAAGGACTTTTACACAAAGCAATAATTGAGGTGGGGAGTACAAAGAGGGGAGGGAGATTCTTTTCTTGGAAAGTCACTCCAGGAGGATTAATTTACTGTTGCCCTTTTTCATAGAATCATAGAATGCCTTGGGTTGGAAGGGGCTCCTAAAGGTTATCCAGTCCAACTCCTTTGCAGTGAGCAGGGACATCTGCAACTAGATCAGGTTGCTCAAAGCCTCACCAAGCCTGACCTTGAATGTCTCCAGGGATGAGGCCTCCACCACTTCCATGGGCAACCTGTTCAGTGTTCCACTACCCTCATAGTAAAGAACTTCTTCCTAACATACGATCTAAATCTACCACGCTCTATTTTAAAACCACTGCCCCCTGTCATATCACTACATGCACTTGCAAACAGTCCCTCTCCAGTTTTCTTGTAGGCCCCTTTCAGATACTGGAAGGTCTCTATAAGGTCTCCCTGGAGCCTTCTCTTCTCCAGGTTTTTCTTAGCATGGTATCAACTTCACTGGAATGACTGGGTTCTAAAAATGTAAGGTGTTTTCCAAAGCATAAAATTAATTTCGTACATTTTTTTGCTTGTTTTTCCCCTGCATGGCTAACAGCGTGTCTTACAAACCCTGTCTGTCTGTATTAAAGGGTAGGGAAACTGAGACATGGGCAGCCCTGGGTGCTGGATGTCTTCCTCTGCCATCTGGAGTTGATGGCTGATGCAAATAGTGCAGGATCAGGCTGTAAATGACATGATAGGTGACATGAGAGGACCGCTGTGTGAGCTGAGATCTGGCTAGAGACCCTCAACTTCCCATCCCATGCTTGAATCAGGATATGATCCCTATGACTTCCAGCAGACAGAAGCTGGTACGTTTATTGGTTTGGTTGATGTTGCTAGCAGTTTTGCTGCGGATTTGAACACAAAGCATGGCTTTCTGTGTTACCTCTGCAGTGACCTCTCTGCTGGTTCTGCCCTACTTCTTCCCTGTGGGAAGGGAGAGGAGCAGAGAGCTGGTGTGACCCTGTTGCTGCTTCTGGCCCAGAGAGGCAAGGAACTGAACTTGGTGACAAACACTTGGAGGACTCAGACTGCTTCTAGGGATGCCTTTGGCAAAGGAAGAAAAGCTCAACAGGTGGAGACTGAGCCCTGATGGTCCAGCCTGAGATGAGCATCCCCTTCTGGATGAGCATCCCCTTCCCCGAGTTAAGCCCTGGGTGTGACTCAGGCTTTCTTCTCCCCTTTGTGTCTCCTTCAGTGCTGAGCATCCGGGGAGCACAGGAAGAGGAGCCCACGGATCCCCAGTTGATGCGGTTAGACAACATGCTCCTGGCCGAGGGGGTAGCAGGCCCTGAAAAAGGAGGTGGCTCAGCCGCCGCGGCCGCTGCTGCTGCTGCATCAGGAGGAGCCGGCTCCGACAACTCGGTGGAGCACTCTGACTACAGAGCCAAACTCTCCCAGATCCGGCAGATCTATCACACGGAGCTGGAGAAGTATGAGCAGGTAACAGGCTCCTTCACGGTGGTGGGCAGGGCTGCTTGGGGCTGGTGGTCATTATATGGTGGGACCGGGAGCTGGAGTGACCCGGGGAGCCGCCATTGAGTGTCAACACCTTGGTGTGGATGTGCACAGCCTGGATCGCTACTGACATCTATTGTTGGGAGTGTATGGGCAAATGCAAACTCTTGCTTGGTATTGGAGTGAAAACCTGCATTTTTAGGGTTGGGAGGGTTGGGGGTTTGCACTGGGATGTGGTACAAGAATAGGCTCAGCATAGGTTACCCCTTTGATTTTTACTTTTTTCTCCTTCCCTAATATCTTGCCAAAAAATGGCCCTGTGAGGGGGGACTCCTTGGAGGGGCTTGCCTCAGTACAGGTGGCTTTCCAAGCCTTGAATCAAAATCTTCCTTGACTATCTTCTCTGCTTGAAAAGTTCTTTTTTTTCAGAGGAAAAAAAAGTGTCTTCTTTTCTTGTTGAAAAAATTCCTAAAAAAATAATGAAAACCAATTTGGGTCATGAATGCAGCAATTGGTAACACTGACAACTGCATGGAAAGCTTCACAGGCCAGCACTCAAAACTGGTTTCTTTCAGACACTTACAGATATTTTACAGATCCTTCTTCACTGCTTCGCGGCTTGCCCTTGTGACGAATGTGGTTTCTACCCCGAGGTTGTGGTTTGCGGAGTGCGAATCCAAAGGCATCCCTCCTTTTGGGTCTCTGGTTTAACATGGTCTCTGCTGATGTGTTGGGGCTGTGAGCAGCCACCAGTGCCACGGGCTATACGGGCCAGCCAGACCAGTCCCCCTTTTACTCAGCTAAGTGGGTGTGTGGTGGGGCCAGAGGATGTCTCACCCCTTCAGGTGTCATACTGGCCAAGCTGAGGCATCTTTACACCTGCACCCAAGGGTGGTGTGGAGCTACCTTAGATGGGTGATCCTGGGTTGGAGCTGGGGTCAGGATGACCAAGCAGGGCTCTGGTGTTGGAGAAAACAAGCGTGATCATGACATGAAAGGCATTGGCATTTTGGCAGAGTAAGGATTAGAGGAGGAGGGGGTGGCAAGGTCCAGGGAGCAGGCAGGGGGCTCTTTGGAAGCATTGATCTATATTGGCTGTTCCCAGCCTTTGCTGTCACTCCCTTGAGTCATGAAGACAGAGTACTGCAGTATGAGGGAACCTCAGCCATCAAACGTGAGTGGGGGTGGAGAGCACATGAGGGCTCATCTTTCAGCCCCCATACTGAAGAGGGGGAGAGAGGGTCCACGTCCTTTGCCTCTGAAGCCCAAGGAGAGGCCTTTGGCACAGCCAGGGATAGGCTTCAGGGAAGGACCTTCTGCTCCTTCCTCTCCCTTGGTGATAAGTTTTGTTTGTTGGCTTTTCTCATTTTGGTTCTGCATCATTTTTACTCCCCAAAGGGGAACGCAGATCAAAGAAGCCTTTACCCCAGGCCTGTGGGGTAAGATGGGCCACATCTTTCCTTCTTACAATCTACAGAGTTGATTTTGCCACCAAATTGTTTTGCGAATGGCTGTGCTGATCCCCATCTCCGGCATCATCAGCCACAGCCCTGCAAAACCAGAATTTGGGATTTCTCTCTCCCCACTCTCTCCAGTCCCGTTGTTGGTGACTGGGGGAGCTCAGTGCCTGGCCTCTCATGGAGTCTGTCTGCTGCTGTGACAGCACAGCGCTCATTGACAATTTTGCCTTTATTGCTCTTTATTTGACGCCAAGGGGAGATGTGAGCTGAAATTGCTCAGGCATCTGGGAGCAAAGAGGCACTCGTCTGAGAGCTCTCATAGCTGCACTCACCCTGGGAGATGGAAGCTGTCAGATGAAGCTGGTGATGGGCAATTGGAAGGGCTCTGCTGGCTTCAAGGATGTTTCCTTGTTGGATCAGAGCCATGGGTGGGAATTCAGCTTGGAAGGGTGAGATGGGAGATAGTAAGTCAAGCCCATGCCACCAGTTCATAAGATCAGTGTTTGTTTCCCCTGCTAGCCCCTTTTTCCCCATCACGGGATGGGAACTGGGGCACTGTCCCCAGAGCAGCTCCTTATGTCCTAGGAGCACCAAAGGTTTCTTGAGCCATCAGTGTCCGAGTGCTGCCCTCAACCTGGTTTTCAGGGCTTGGTTCTGGGAGTTAGAGGATCCTGTCATGCCTGCATGGGTATAAAGGGCAGTGGAGTGGCCTTTATCTGGCCTCAGAATCCCTCCCAACCCTTCTCACTGCCCTGTCCTCACAGCACAGCATGGGGACAGTAGGAGCAGCCAGACAGTGCTGTGCCTGCAGCAAACTAATTGGGATTATTACCTTCTTGCCCTTATTTGTCAGGGATCCTGCCTCACTCTGGCCTTAATTATTATTGTTATTTACTTCTTATCTGACGTGTTAGCACCGAGCAGGGACTTGTCTTTCTGGAAGTTGCTCCTGTGAAGCGTAAGGGGCTATGCAGGACACGTGGTGCTGGGGTCTAGCTGTGGCAACAGCAGAAGGGACAAATGGTTCATGGTCCTCCTTAGATATGTCTACAGCTCCTCCAGCCCCTTCCAGAAAAGCAGCGTCTGTGACTTCTTCATGCTTTAAACTAGTCGTAGTGCTTCACCTGCCCCAGCTCCATCCATCATCCCTGAGAGCAAAGAAGTTGGCTTCTGCCTTTCTCAGCATGTTTGCTGGGAGTCTCTCATGCCCTCTCCCCTGAGAGCCAGCACACTCTTGCTCTGGGTCTGCCCTAAAAAGCCCCATCCTTTGAGGCCTTCACTTGTCTCTCCTTCCCTATCAGCATTGCCTCAGTACTGTCCTTGACACTGTCGAATGACCTTCCGATCCTGGGGTTTCTTTTGCTTTTCTTGCCATCCCAGGCATGCAATGAATTCACCACCCACGTGATGAACCTGCTGCGTGAGCAGAGCCGAACCCGACCTATCTCACCGAAGGAGATAGAGCGGATGGTGAGCATCATCCACCGCAAGTTCAGCTCCATCCAGATGCAGTTGAAGCAAAGCACGTGTGAAGCCGTCATGATCTTGCGCTCCCGATTTCTGGATGCACGGTGAGTTCTCCCTACCCACTGTGCAGTATTGTTCAGGCCTGGGAGAGGTGTTTTGAGGTTCTGGAGTGAATTCGGGTCCATCTGGAGAGCCATATCTCTTGGTCTTGAGCTGCAGAGGCTTCCTTATCCTTGAGTTGTCTATGGCTCAGTAGGGGAGGGAACAGCAAATCAAGACATCCAGCCTCTGTCTCAGGGAGGCTCACAGCTATGCCTTGAGAATTGCACATCCTTCTTTTGTTGTGGCAGAAGGAAATTCTGCAGCACATTCCAACAAACCTGGTGAAAATGTGCACTTTGGTTAGGGGTGTAAGCTAATCCTCCAGCCCATCCTGTCCCCTCTAGGTTCCCGTTCTTTTCCTTCTGTTTCCATTGCCCCATATTTTCAATTTGCTGCAGAATTATTTCACTCCCTAAGCTGGTTACATGCAGGTTGTGGCTTGGGCTGCAGCTTGGGATGGGGAGGAGAGGCAGCTACACTGAGGGCATGAGGAAAGAGGCAGCAGACAGGTAATGTCCAGCTGTAAATGGAATGGACTTCCCCAAGGATATATCCAACACTGCTTTCTCAGCACAGAGCTCTACAGAGTAGCAGTGATGTCTGCGGCCACAGCAGCCAGGTGTCAAGAATCACCTTCCCAAGTGTAGGAGCTGGGTACCAGTTTTAAGACACTTCCATGAGCAGGAGGATACAGTGATAACTTGAGACAGAGACTCACTTGCTTTGGAAGGTGCTGAGAGAGGAGTCACCAGCCAGGTGCTAATTAGAAGCTTCCTGGCCCTATGAATCTATTGTACCCCACACTCCCAGGAGCAGGGGAAGGAAAGAGGGAAGTGGGGAAAGTGAAGCGTGTCTAAAATTGCATTCCAGTTTCCAGATCCCTGCTACTGATTGCCTTTTATTTTCCTTCTATTTCTTTCTTCATGTTAAGGCGGAAGAGACGAAACTTCAACAAGCAGGCTACGGAAATCCTGAATGAGTATTTCTATTCCCATCTCAGCAACCCTTACCCCAGTGAGGAAGCCAAAGAAGAGCTAGCCAAGAAATGCGGCATCACAGTCTCACAGGTGAGAGAGCACAGAAATACAGCAAAGACAGCTACCACTAACAAGAAACCTTAGTGTGGTGAAGGGCATTCTGGAACTCAGTCAAGTCATTCATGTCCCAGTGTTGAGCATTTAACTTCTAAATGAGTTTAGCGCAAGTTAGCGTAAGTGGAGGGGAGAGCAGACGGCAGGCCTGCAGATTGAAACCATGAATGGAAAAGGAGAGTCTGGGAGAGGATTTAGAAGGGATGAAGACTTCATGGAGCAATAGCTTCATGTGCAGCCAAGGTGTTAACAGCATAGAAATTATATGGCGTGACCCACAAAGGCAAAGTCTTCTCCTCAAGGAATTAGTGCTGAGCTGACTTGCAAGAAGAGCTCATTTGAGCTGAAAGTCTCTTCTTCAGGCCAAGGGATTCAAAGGCATTAGAGAGAACTGCGCAGTTTTTGATCGTTAAGGTAGAATGGACGAGGTCACGGTGAGAAAGGTTTGGGTCAGGTAGGCTAATGGTTGTAGTTTCTGTTCAAGGAGGGTGGGCCTTCTCAGGGTCATTTCTCTCTGTCATTACTCTTGTGCTGCGAAACATGACATTTCCCCGACTTGCTTATCCCTCAAAGAAAGGTGGTCAATAAAGAAAAATTGAATTATTTCCATACATTCAAGGCAGCCATGTAGTTCCTAGAGTCTGTAGCTTTGACCTGGGAGCTGCTGGGATTTGTGAGGAGCACAGTCGGTCCTTGAAGTGTTCAGCCATACATTGCTCAGGCCTGTCCTTCTCTATTTCCGCTCTTTTTTGTGGATCAAGCTGTGTGATTGTAAGCCAATTTATATGGCCTCTGGTAGTCTTGTCCTTGTGTGAGCTTAGCACTCCCTCTAGGCTCCCATTGCATTCCCCATCTTGGGCTGCTTCCCAGCCCCAGGCACCTGCCCATTCGTCACTTGAGTAAACTGAAGACAGCAGTAGCATCTGGTGTCCTTGTGAGAGCATGTCTGCCTTCAGCAGGAGCAACAGCATCCAAGGGTAGGTGTCATCACTGTGTTGAATGCCTGCTGAGTGACTCCCAATTGCATCCCCTGGGTCAGAAGACCCAAATATTGATTCTGCCCAGAGTTACCTACAAGAAACAGCACATATTGGCTTAAGTGAAACTACAGCTGTCCTGATGCGGATTCTCTCACTTCTAATTCATCTGTTCACACTTACAACTTTTCTCTTGCAAAGGCAAAATGCCCAGGAGAAATGCTGTACTTAGGATATTTTTTGACTCTGCTGTATCAAGGCTGCTTTGTGCCTCTTTCCAGGATCTCCCTTCTTCATCCAAAGAAAGTAGAAACAAACACACATCCAGGGCTATGTTTTTGCTGGGGCTAAGTGGGAACATGGGACAGCATGAATCTGTTCAAGTCACAAGCAGAGTTGGTCTGACTTTAAAAGGCTGCCTGGCGTAGGCACATTCTTTCCTTCACAAATTTTAAGATGAAGATTGACTGTGGTGGCTGTTTATCCTGACTCCTTTCCCTATGGCTCTCAGTGTTCACCCACCAGCTCCAGCATCTGAAGCCAGAAGTGCTGTTGATAGATGGCCAAGTGGGAACATCACAAAAAAGAAAGCTGGACCAAGAAGCAGTGTGGAGCTCCTCACAAATAGCACCTGCTGCTGGTGCCATCAAAATTTTTGTTCCCAGATCTGAGTTGGGTGCTGATCTGAGTTAATACCTTTTGCCTCCCAGGATTCTCTGCAGGTTATATTTTCTTGTTCCTACTCTGCAGCAGCACAGGATTGGATACCTGCTGTTCAGTAGTAGGTGAACTGATGTATAAATCCACTTCTGTGTAGAAGCTGCTAAATGCTCTAGGAGCGCTGCATATAGAAGGCATCATAGGAATAAAAGCATATGGGTTTCAGCTATCAATACTCTAGCCAAAACAATTTTCTTAAGATGAGGAAAAAATCATGAGCTTCCCAGGATGACCTGAATATCCAGTATTGTCTTCTGGGTCTTGGTGCTTGGGCAGTCTATTTGGAAGAGGGATCTCTGATGTACTTTCTCAGCAGCAAGCAAAGGAAGTATATTCT
Source organism: Chloroceryle amazona (assembly GCA_027560015.1). Lineage (NCBI taxonomy): Eukaryota > Metazoa > Chordata > Aves > Coraciiformes > Cerylidae > Chloroceryle > Chloroceryle amazona. The sequence continues at coordinate 25,879 of JANHFX010007553.1, forward strand.
TGGAGTCCCACCAAAGTGGTTGATCTGCTAGTTCAAGACTGCAGCTCCAAGCCAATCCTAGGAGCATTAGAACTCTTCTGGGAGAGTTGCAGCATCCTCTGGCATTCGCCTGTTCTCTTCATCCTGATGTCCCAAGTAAAGTGAGTGGGTGTTCTTCCTGAAAGCCAACACTGGCTTCTCCAAAGGGAAGAAAGGAAAGGGCATCTGTCCCTGTCAAAGCCATGCTGAGGAGTTTGCAGATAAAAAGTTCCATATCGACACATATCTGTTTTCAAATTGTACATTTTCAGGGTGATTTCTCTTTCACAAGTTTTTTTAAACCCATCTGATATTTTCATGGGATGTGTCTTAGCTGTTCCTGTGAATCATCCTTTTAGTAGACATCCTATCCATAGAGGAACCAGATACATCCACACAAACCCAGCACTCTCAAGGCCATCCCATCACCTTGCCTGGGCTTAGTGTGGCACATGTGGGTAGAAGGTGCTTCCTTCCACAGCTAGGAAAATGGGAGGGGCAGGGGGCAACCAGAATATGTTCTGTTTAACCTGAACTAATCCACCCTCCTCACCCAGCTGCACTTGCCAGAGCTGAAACATTAATGTCTTTGTCTTCTCTTACACTTGCTCTAGGTATCAAACTGGTTTGGAAATAAGAGAATCCGGTACAAGAAGAACATAGGTAAATTTCAAGAGGAAGCCAATATTTATGCTGCCAAAACGGCTGTCACGGCTACCAATGTGTCAGCCCATGGAAGCCAGGCTAACTCACCCTCAACTCCCAATTCAGCTGGTTAGTTTTTATTTTTTTTTTATTTTGGGTCATTAGTGTTCGGTTTTTTGTTTGTTTCCTCCTTCCCTCTGATCTCTGTCTTGTTTTCTCCTTTTGGTTATTTCAATTTTTATTTTCTGGTTTTGGTTGACTCGCTTTTGTGACTTGCTTCAAAAAAAAACAAACAAAAAAAAAACAAACGAGGCAGGTTTGGTTTTTGGAGTTGTTTTGGGGGGACTTTATTTTCTTGGGTTTTTTTTCCCTATTTTTTCTTTTATCTTTTTTTTTTTTTTTTCCCCCTCTTCCCCTTCCCTTTCTGTTTTTCACTGGAAAAACATTGTGATCAGACCTTGTGACTGATGGTGCTGTTTTGGGGGTTATGTTCATGGGTGGTAAAGATAAAGTCAGAAAAAATGGTCTGAACACAGTTGCTGGGATTGCTTGCACTTTGGGGGCAAAAAAAATCCAATTAAAAACTCATTGCATAATGATTTCGTTTTGCTGGGGCTGAAAGCATGAGTAGCCCTCATGGATAAACCCTAGCATTTCTGGGATGTCCTAGCTGATGCCATTTTGGGGGTTCTTTCCAGTGTATTTTTATCCTTTGGTTTTCTTTCTGTTGTGGTTACCATTGACTGCTTACATGACAGTGTCTGGATCACCCGCAAGAGTGTGCTCTGTGTGAATTTTATTTTCCCTTTGTGTCAGTGCGATCCAGGGAACTCCATGGGTCGTCCCCCTTCTCCTGCCTACTTTCTGTGGTTCCCATTTGTTTGTTTTGAGGGTCAAAGGCACAGAGCACTTTGCCCAGATTTCAACTCCTCTGCTCGAGAACGATGCTTTAGTTCATACGGGTGCCTACCATGGGACAGCCAACCCAGAAACGATCCCGGCCTGTGCCTGGCTGGTTGTGCTCCACGCCCAGGAGTGACGGAAAATAGGGATTCATTTAAAAGGAGAGAAAAAGTGAACATCATGGGTGCCATGTACTTCATTATCCATGCAAATACCTGTGTGCCTATTTTCTTTTTAGGGGTGGGAGGGAAGAGTGAGAATGTGCCACTCTTGTGCCTCTGAGCTTGGTGTCTGGTCATAGTAACCTTTCTCCAGGGCAGATGCTTGCTGTGATCAGGTAGGAAGGAAACAGTGGAGGAGCAAAGAGGATGGTGGGCAGCAGGAGAAGCTGGTTGTTAAGTAGACCACCAGTGGTACACCACAGAAATGCTGGTTGCTATCAGGACATGCTTCTGTAGTGAGCACAGCCCTGCCTGTGACAGGTATCAGAGGAATCACACTCCAGAAGCACCCTCAGGTCTGGAGGATTTGAGTAGAATGTGGAGAGCCGGGGGTCAAATGAGGGGACAAATGAGTGGCACTGGGGCCCTGTCTGATCTCCTGAGCCAGCCCCGCAGCAGGAAGGCAAGGGCAGTCCATTACCCACGAGCTAATTTGAGAAGCAGTGCTTGATCATTCTGTGCTGGGTAGCTCATCTACACTTTGCAGGGACTCATGTGAATGGCTTGCACAGAAGCAAGTGGTGAAGGCTTATTCAGTTGGGAAATGGAGAGACGTCCCTCCACACAACCCCTTAATTTCCAGGGGACATGTTCCTTGCTAGGGGTCTGTCCCCAGAGCCACCCAGAGCAGAGGTGCTGCAGCTTCTGGTTGCACATCAGAAATACTGCTGGGAGGCATCTCTCCCACCTTCTTCTCACCCAGAGCTGCCTATGAGTGCACTGTGCCCCCTGTTCTGGTTTGGCTGAGGTGCTCAGAGAGCTCAGGTGGATGCGGCAGTTTTGCAAGGATGGATGGTTTGCAGGAATTTTGTTAGATTCTTTTCTTTTTGCTTTCTGTGTTGGTTTGTTTTTGTTTTTGTTTTTTCCTTCCATTGTTTGAACTGCTGAAGATTCAGCTGCAGCTCCTTTCCAAACAGGTCACTCAAAATACCTGCTCAGGAGGCATCTCTTGACATTAACATCCCCCTGTAGAAAGGACTAGAGGGTTGAGAGCAGAATTGCATGTGTTGAGGAGATGCCTACTGCCTGTGATGCTGTCCAGCAGTCCACATCAGATTGGGCCAAAGAGACACAGCTTTACTTTTTCTCCTTTCTTCAACCAGAGTCACATCCAAAGCCCTGGAATAGCAAGGGAAGAGCTTCACATTGCTTATAAATGGGTTTGAGCCTGGCCTGCATGTAGTGGAATAGGCATTTCCCCAGTGCCTGCCCAGTTAAATAGCACTCCAGTGTGAGGCTGTTTCTTCACCTTCCCCACAGGCAGTAACACAGCTATTTCAAAGATAAATTGGCCAGTATCCCGCAGTAAACAGCTAAGATAATCCCTGGATAACACTACGCTTTCAAGGAAGGACAAACAGTCATGTTATTAACGGGTAAGACTTGAACTCCTGGGTCCTCTTTCTGGCTCCAGAAACATCAACCTTTTTTCACATGTCTAATGTGGTGGTGGTGCTGAAGTGGCACATCAGTGCATGGAGATCCTTCTTCCACTAGAAGCAAATTGTGTCTAGCCTGGACCAGATCTCACCACCCTCCCTGTATGCTGCAGCAGTGGCAGAGCAACATGGAGGCCCTGCTGTCAACACTGAAGTAGTCTCTGGTCAGCTTGCAGATAGTGGGTTTGGATGTCCTTGTAAGTCCTCTCCTGAGAAAACAGCTGGAAGGTCCTCAGGATTTTATCCCCAGCAGTGGCATCCGAGGTTGAGATCTCCCCAGCTGAACCATGCAGCTGAAGTGGCTCAATTAAGCACCCCTGCATTGGCATTGTCACATTGTGAGGCAGAGGCACATCCTGAGGACATCTGGAGTCGTGTGACCTCCCCTGCTTCAGGTTGTCCTTTAGGTGCTAGCAGCAAGAAGCAGACCTGTAGGTCTGAAATACCTGTCTGTGAATGTTTGGAGGATGGTGTCAAGGGCCGTGAGCCATCCAGATGTGCTCAATTGCCCTGGAAGGAACGTGGAAGTGGATAGAGGTGATGGATGATGCCTCTTCTTTTACACCATGGACATCTTTTTGTTTTCACATCATTGGCTGAGACTTTGGTGAGGAAAGACCCTGAACAAAGATAGGAGTTGCTGAGAATTTTTTAGGACCTTTTGGTTTAAATACATTGTAGAGCATGTGGAAAGAAAGAGAGTAGGCAGATGATAGGTTGTGAGAAAAAGCAACCAGCAGTGTAGTCCCTGGAGGGCCATGATTTTGGAAGAGGAGGTGGAACTGGATGTGATGGGACCTGGGACAGGAGCTAAATTCATTTCTGCTGTGACTACGCAGGCCCATCTGTTCTCTACACTGATGCCCATGTTACTGGAGATCAGTGAATGGCTACAGTCAGTCAAAGAGATTGGCCACACATTGACAAGGGCAAGGATTGCATCTGTCTAGCCATCTGGCACGTTCAAAGCAGGGTCCCCCATCCTCAGTCACCCAGGCCTGAATGTCAAACACCTTTTCATCCTGAATACGCAGTTGGGCTTTATCAGCCAGATGTTCAAATAAGCTGAGATGTCTGGTTCATTTGGGCTAACAACTCCCCATTCTCACTTTGCCTGGACAATCTCAGTGCACAAACCACATGGCAAATGAAAGCTATTTTATGTGGACAGACCCTCTTGCCAACCAGTGCCCTCAAGGGCCACACACAGGTGATGACATCCAGTGAAATCTTCCATGCAGAGATGCCAGAATTGTCCCAAACTGTTTGGGTTTTTTGTTTGTTTGTTTTTTTGTTTGTTTGTTGGTTTGGTTTTTTTGTTTGTTTTTTGTTGTTGTTGTTGTTGTTGTTTGGTGTTTTTTTGTTTTGTTTTGTTGTGTTGTGTTGTTTTGTTTTGTTTTTCCCTGTTCACATTTTTCTTTTTGTAAAAATCTTCTTGCAAAGATGCTGATGGAGAGAATCTGGCTGCCTGGAAATGTACTTTGTCAGGCACAGGCCTGATTGCCGAATCTCCATTTGTGGCAATCACTTGTCCAGAGCACAGTGCTGGAGAGGACCCTGCTTCAGCAGAGAGGCTGTTCTGGTCATGGTCTCATCGTCCCAAGTATTGATTGGCAAGTGAAGAAGCATAAACGTCCTTCTGGGTCATCCCAGGCTTTTAGACCTGCTGTCAAACTCAGTGGCTTTGTCCAGCTGAGGAGCTACATGGTCTATCAAGTTCTTCCCTCATCTTTGGCCGTGCTAGAAACACAAGAAAAAGTCCTGGGGTGGGTAAAGGAATGGTAAATTCTGTGTTCTCAATGTCTAGTTGTCATTGCCATTGGCTTCAACTAGTGGTCTTGTATACCTGACCAAAGTTGACTTCAGTGGGTCAGCATGCTCGATGTTGGTGGTAGGCAACAGATGAAGATGGCTTGATTTTAGCTCCAGTGAACACCATTACCATGATTATTTATTTTGATGCAATTTGAATTGTCAAATACTTTAGAGAAAAGGACTTGTTACAGGCCCTGGAAAATTTGAGGTGGAAGTTGAGACTGTCAGAGGATTAGAGAAGACATTAGAGAAGCTGGAGAAGCAGCTCTCTGAAGAGATGGAGAAGTGGTGCAGTAAATACCAGCAGTCAAGCTTGTGAAGAGTTTTGAATAGGAGGCAAACTTGGAGGGGGTTTTGCTCATCAGAAATGTTATGGGTGAAAGAGGTCTCTTTGCAGGTATTGTTTTGATGTAGGCTTCACCCAGTGGTAAGATCTGACTGCTATAGCATGTTTAAATGTTTCCAGCACTCTGTCTGGAGCTGATGATGTTCTAATAGGAACTCAACACTAAGGAAGAGTGGTGGTAGGTCTTGAGGTGGATATGTCTGGATGCTGGAGATGTACCACTGTTCTACAATGCTACAAATCATGAAAAGTGTTGTTTTTTCTGGTGGAGTTATTTTTTTCTATGCACAATAGCATCAACGGACATCCATGCCAAGATCAGAGCCCTTTCCTCCTGGGCTCATAAGCTCAAAGCTCTCAGTTCTTGAGAAGTCTCAGATCAAATTATGACCTCTGAAGACCTTTGGTGTGTTCACAGAAGAGCCTTGCAGAGGGACAGATCAGATTTATGATGGAGTCTCCTCTAGTGGAAGGATTTGACTTGTATTTCCAGATCTTGTCTCTGCAGAGAATACCAGAGTTGTAATTTTCAGGGCTCTTCTCATTCCTTCCCCCTTTCCCAGGCCGGTGCATCAGCCCCTCTTAGCCATGTCCCTAAGACTTTGGGCCATCATAATTCTCCTGCATGGCTAGTAGGTAGATAGCGGAGTGCTGAAGCAGCAGAGCCACAGCGCAAAAGGCTCTTTGCAATTACGGCTCTGATGCAAATGCATCCGTACGTGCAGGGACATTGATATGCGCATATTTATCTTTGCATCCACATCAGCGGCAAGACATATTTACCGTTTAGAAATGCACATATATTGTAAAAAGACCCCATGCCAATAGCAGCGTATATCTTGTGACATCTCCAGCACTCCTCATGATTTCCAAGACACCGGTGCTCTTCAGAACTAGAATTTGTGGTGGTCAGTTTATTTTTATTTCCTCCCTCCCAGTCTCAATTTTACAGCCAGGTTTGTTAAGTTTCAGTAAAATACCAGTTAACTTTATGGCACTTTTATTTGTTATTATTGTTATAATTTTCTTTTGGCAGGGGAAGGTGGGATGACGTTGCTCTGCTGGGGCAGAGTGATAGCAGTGCCTGGTCAGATGCTCAGAGATTCCCAAGTCCGCTTCCCAGCTCTGCCACTGGTTATTTGTGTGATCTTGAAGGTTTCTGCTCACCGTCAAAGAACAGGAAAATATTCTCAATATTCTCTGCTTCTTGGGAGTGGTAGCTGCAAAGTCCTTTGGTTCTCAGCCACCACGGGCGTATGAAGCCACATTACTGCTCTGTGCTTTTATGCCAGTAGTCAAAGTGATCATCATTCAGACGGCTGAGTAGGAAGAATTGTTGTGTACATGAAAAGTGCCCATCTTCACCTTTAAACTTGAGCAGTGTCAGGACAGGCTATCCTCAGTCTGCCAGCTTGTTTCCCTAGGTTTTTTGCCTTTAAAATAGCAAGTTACCTGAGAGGTTGGGAAGTGACAGGAACCCTTTGCCAGCTGAGCAGAGGAGGTGATGGTTACAGCTGCCTTCTGACTAGTCCAGGTTATTTTATGAAGCACTGTGGGATTGCTCTCTGGAACAGGTTGGGCGCGGTTGACAGTGAGCACAGACAATGAGCTATTCCTGGCTCTGCTCTTTTCAGGCGCCAGTGGAGGGTCCTGATCCAAGACTCACTGTGCTCAATATGAATCTTTCTCTTGACTTGTCTTGGGCATTGTATCTAGCAGTGATGTTTCTGCTTTCCTTCAATTCTGAGAATTGCCAGCACCTGACAAAAGAGCTGGTTGCCAAGAGAGCAGCAGAGAGTTCAGTGAACAGGAAGTCTCCAGCACAGAACTCCCTCCTGTGCCCTGACCTTTCATGGAGGTGGCTTCCTTTAGAGGAACCTTCCAGGTCCACCTCCAGGGCAGAGCTGGGGTCTGTCCAGAGTGTTACTTCCCTTCCCAGCAAAGGGAGGGGGATTGCCAGGCGTTTCTCAGAGCATACGCATGAGCCATAGTTGGGCAATTCCACCAGGACTGTGGTTGCCAGTCTTCCAAGTTGGAAGTGGCAGTGGAGACTATGAGAGTGTATTTTGGGCTGGAGCTGAAGGCGTAGCTGACCTGGGCCCCTGAAGTCTCTCCTTTCCAAGGCTAATGTCATGTATATAACCAAACCTTGCACGTTGAGCTGTCTCACACTTAAAGCGCTGATCTGCACGATAAGTTCTGAAATAATCCCATAAAACCTTTTTATTTATTTTTAACCCCCTTCCCTCCTTCCCCGCCTTCCAGTTATATGATGGGTTTGTTTCTCCCATTCAGTAGTTGAGGAGGTGCTCGGATATCTGGAAGCAGAAAACCTTGTTTCTGCAAAGGCGGGATTTTTTTTTGTTTTTTCATCGGTGGTCTTTTTTTTTTTTTCCTTCTGATCCCACCCAGTTGTCTTCACTGTTATAATTTTTTAGTGTAACATTGGCGACTGGTGCATGCAGTGGGGAACTCACAGAGCTCATTCTTCTGGGGCAGCTGGCCCACGAGGGCTGTGACACCCTTAGGTTCTCTCATGGCCTATCACGATGAAAGACTCTTGACAACATGCTGGGTACCGGGAGTCTAGCCCAGGTACCTCCACATTTTTTTGAGCCTTCACTCCTGGTGCGCTGCAGTTCCCACGAGTGATGGGTTCCCGATGTGCTGAAGGCAAACCCCTCACACCGCTCCCTCTCGGAGCTCCCTGTGGCTTAGCAAGAGCTCTGGGTGTGGGTCTGGGTTGTGTCTGGAGGTGCTCACCCTACAGAGAGCAGTGAGGTGCAGACTTACCCCACCCTGCTCTGAGCTTCTCGGAAACAGCAGCAGCAGCAAACCTGGTTTGCCCTGTTGAAAAGGCTTCTGCTCTAAATACCGAGGCTTTTTTGGGTAATTCTGTTTTCCAGTGCAGTCTGCTGGGTGGACACCTCCAACAACCAAGATTTTCAAAGCTGCCTGAAGGATTTTGTTTCCTTGAAATGAAGGGAAAGGGCTGTCCGAGTCCTCCAGGCTGGGTTTTATTTGTCTCGGTCAAAAAGCATGAAGAAGCCTTCCTCCAGCCGAGGAGCTGTTGAAGAATGTTCTTGGCATTGAGCTGTAACAACATGTGGCTTTGAATAACCTCAAGAGTGCATCCTTTTTTTTGCTTGCTCTGTTCTTCATACTACTAACCTGACTGTGTTTTGTTTTTGTGGTTGCTTTGCATGTTGTTCCTTCCTCTTGGCTGAGAGTCATGGGGTGGATCTTTTTCCTTTCTGTGATTCAGGTGCCTCACTCTTTCCTTTCCAGGTTCTTCCAGTTCTTTTAACATGTCAAACTCTGGAGATTTGTTCATGAGCGTGCAGTCTCTCAATGGGGATTCTTACCAAGGGGCCCAGGTTGGAGCCAACGTGCAGTCACAGGTAGGGACCCATCCGATGTACTGCCAGTGAATGCATTAGTGTTGGAGGAGCCTTTGATTGTATTGGCACTTCTCCCTCCCGTCCGAAAAGAGCAAATCTCAACCAGCACAAATGAACCAACCAACACTTAAAAAAGGCAAACCAAACCGCAAAACCAACCAACCAAAAAAAGCAGCAGCAACAACCACCAAAAAAAAAAAACAAATCTGAAAGAAATGAAAACCAAACACCCAACCAAACCAACAACCATGGTCTTGAGGAAACTTGCCCACACTTTGTGAATGCATTTGGCTCTGGCTTGATAGTCGTATTAAGAGGAGAGGAGGTTTAGGAGAACAGGCATGAACTCAAACGAAAGCAGTTGAGGTTTAGGTTCTGCTTGCTTTATTCTTCCAAGGGAAGGGGCCAGATGTTTGGACTGGTGTCTCATTTTACAAGACTTCCACTTACTCCTCTGATGCCAAACCAGGTGTCTTCTGAAAGGCAAGAAATGTTCAAATATGCAGCTAGATTTTTAAATTATTTTTTTTCTTTTAATGAAAAGCCACCCTTCAGCAGCTTCCCAGAGCACAGGCACTCACAACACTCATGTACACGCCAGCAATAAAGTGTGAGGGAACTTTGAGTGGTGTTACTGAAACGTCAACTCACGCTTTGGGTGAAAGGAAAGAATTTACAATAGCCAGGAACTCACTCAGATCTCCCACCTCCCCTCCAATGTCCAGATGTGCCATGAGTCCACTCTCTGGCATCTAAAGCTCTGTACTGTGTTGAGAGACGACTGCCACTCTGACACTTCTGCAAGGGGCAAGGAGAGCTCTCTAAAGCTGAGGTGGCACCCCTCGCAGTGCTGGACGTGTGCCATCCACGAGATGTGCTCGCTGTGGGTACCACTGCTGAGGCAGGGCTAGGGGAGTGGAGGGAGAGGAATGGGGCATCTGAAGAACTGCTGTTGCCTTTGCCATGGTAGGTATATTCTGTTTCTGGGCCCTCCGAAATGAAGGCTCATGGCCGACTCTGAGGATTTCCTTCCACTGCCATGAGTATCCCTGTGCTTGGGGCTGAAAGGTGGAAGGGGGTAGGAGTAGGAACATGGGTCCTCAAGTGCAATGTTGGAGCCAGCCACAATGATGTGCTCCAGGAGATCCCACCCCACACTTGCCATGCTGTCCTTCCTCTCCGCTCCTTTTGTTGCAAGACTTGAGACCAAGAAGAGCTTGACGGGGCAGGTTGGGGGGTGGCGAGGGAGGCAGGAGCAGTCCTCCAGCTTGGTTCTCACCGTAGGACCAGCTGCAGTTCTCTTTTCCCCCTCCTTAGGTATATACCTTCATTACTATTATTATTATTATTGTTACTGTTTATTTTTGTCATGCCAAAGATGAACCAAAGCGGCTTTGCCCACTAACTTTTCATTCACTCTAATTTGTGTTTCTATTGTCGTTGGTCTGTTTAGGTGGATACCCTTCGCCATGTTATCAGCCAGACAGGAGGATACAGTGATGGACTCGCAGCAAGTCAGATGTATAGTCCGCAGGGCATCAGTGTAAGAAAAAAAAAATAGGCTCGGGTTTTGTTTTTGTGGTTTTGTTTTTTTTTTTTTCATTTTTGTTCTCTCACTACCAATTATTTCAAAGCCATAGGGCTCAGAATGCCACTTAGTAGGACTTGTCTTTGCTTTTACGGTCACCTAGTTTATTGCTTCTGTATTGGTCATGCCAGCGGCAGAGCTTTGCCCACAAAAAAAGTGGCGACCGGGCAGGCTTTGTGCAGGCAGCTGGCGTCTAGGACTGTCAGAGCCGATCAGTGTTTGCCTGGCACCTGCGGCCACACGCGCTCGGCCGAGAGGAGCTGCTAAACAGGTGACACCTCGTGTAACCACAGTGGGGAATGTCACCGCAAATGCCCTGGTCCAGAGATGGCTCCAAGTGAAGGCCAATGGCACCATCCTGGAGCGACCATCTAAAAATAACCCATTCCTGTCCTGGCCACCATTTGAAAGCATGGAGGCGATGAGGGTGGCAGCAATAATGGTCGCAAATAAAAGGAGAAAAAAAAACAAACAAAGCCAACCAACGTCAACCCAAGGAAACCTCGCCCAACTGGGCTGGGGGAGGATGTGAGGGGGAGGGTGTTCTCCAGAGCATCTTCTCCTTGTTCTTGGGCGCGCTGGCGGGTTCTGACTAGCATGAAAATTCGTAGCGACAAGCTGTGTCGCACAGGGGGAAATCGATCAGACACACACAAGGAGAACCCAGTGTAGATTCGGGACAGCAATCCAACTTCATTTCTCAGATCAATCGTCCGCCATCTCAGTGGTGGTGACAGCAAGCTGGGAGAAGAGGGCAGCCTGGAAAAGGAGGCTGTGAGCACCAAGTGGGTGGTGGCAGTGGTGTCCGGGTGGCACAGAGGAGGGGGTGGCTGGCCCTGGACATGGCTGGCTGCCACAGTCCCCATCGAGGAGGCTGAAGGTTTAGGTGGGGTGGTGTCAGGCTGGGCAGGAAGGTGGTGATTCTCTGAGTGGGACAGTGGTCCTGTTGCTGAGCACCCCAGCAAGGTGCGCCATCCAATCCCATCACCATCCATTTGTCACCTTGTGTGTGACGAGCTTCAGGCCATTGGTGTCAGAGCAGCCACCACCAGCATGGGGAGAGGGGTGCAGCGGGATGGGGACTGCGGTCCCCTCTCCTGTGGGCGCCAGGGCTTAGTGGGCAGCCTGACGTCAGGAGGCAGAGGCAGGGAAGATTTGTGAAGTAATGTAATTGAACATGTGCAGATAATTATGTCTCATTACATAAGCCTGTTGCAAAAACGGCGCTTGGAAATGCCACATGAAAGAGCCTATCGTTCCGCATTAATTTCTCCATGCACTGAATTTATTCCCTTTCTGGCTTTTTAATACTTGGAGAGTAAATGAATCTCAGGCTGATCATGATAAGAGATGATACTTTTGTATAAATTAAAATACCCCCAAGGAAAGAGGCTGAGCTGATTATGGTTCCAGTTGGCTTGTAAAATAACAGTAGGCTGGGTTAAGCCAAAATTTGGGGGGGAGGGTGGCTGCCGGGGATACAGGTCAGGGAGGGGGAATGGTGGAGATGAGAAGAAAGAGGTAGTGGAAACTTGAAATCCGAATAGGACAAGGAGAGCTGGGCTGGTGTTCTTGGCCATGACCACAAGCAGCACTGGGAATTGGTGAGCTGCGAGTGGCAGGGGTTGAGTGGTCCCCTCAGCACTTCCTAAACTAGGATCAATCTTCGTGGCATCTGATAGATCCTCAGGCAGCTTTTCAGGGAGAGCGGGAGCACAAATTGGCCCGAATTGGATGTTGTTCAGGAACGGACAGGTTGGCAAGTAGGCAGAGGGACCACCGGGGTTTAGGGGTGATGCCTCAATTCCCCATAAAGCTGTGGTAGGCATGGGGAGCAAGGCAGGGAGTCCAGAGCGGAGCAGATAGTTTAGGGAGGATCTTTCACGTTTCCCCTTTCCCCAGATGCTTTGCTTCCCCCATATCCCAGGCAACATGCTCCTGCCTGTAGCTTTTATTGTCACTTAACATCTCCCCATCCAGCTGAGTCCCTTGATGGACCTCCATTTGTCCACCCCTGAAGTGGGGCTGCCCTCTGGGAAGCATTGGTCCTGGGCAAGGAGCTACTCATTGCAGGCAGGGTGGCTGTCTCATAGCAGGCAGGGCTTCCCTGCCTCTCCCCTGAACCCTTGAATGCCAAGGAAGGGCAGCGGGATGTGGAGGAAAGCTGCTAATGACACAGAAAGCTGCCATCCCCGCGTCACCCAAACATCCCCGTGAGCTGCTGGAAGGAGATGAACTGAAACCTAGTCAAGAGCCCTGTCACAACGATGTCTGTACGGGGCTGAGGTTAAGTCATCCCTGGAGCCCGTCAGGGCTGGGAAGTCAGCGGCAGGTTGCCCAGCTCCACCGCTGCAGACCTTGGCAGGGGAGACAGTGCTCGGGGTTTGCCTTCCTTGATGGAGGATGATTTTCTTAAATGTGTGTAAATCCTGACAGCTGAGGACAGGAATCTACCCAAAGCCCCATTCCCTCCACAGCTCTGCTGCTCAATGGCTGACAGAGCGCTCGGCGGGATGAAAAGGGCTGGAGTCGGTTCTGCATCGTTAGCAGGATAATGGGCAATGGCCCAGCCATCACGATCTCCGTGACCCACAGCAGTGGCTGAGGCCAAGCGAGAGCAGCTGCCGCCTTCTCTGCAGGTGGAGACGGTGTCGGGCAGTGCTGGTCCCAGCAAGGCACGGGGGTGCTCTTGGTGGTGGAGGGGTGGTAGAGGCAGGAGCCGTCTTTGGGATACCCAGTCTGGGGTAGCACGGAGACAAAGGAAGGACTCCCCCAACCCGAAAGGAGGAGATGTTTGGGGTCTGATCCAGGCCTTCTTGAAGGCTTCGAGGTCAAGGGGTTTTTCACCATTAAGTGAGAGTTGTTAGGCATCTGGTCCCTCTGGGCAGTGCTTGTTTGTTGGGGGTCTGTGTGTGTACTCAGCTGGAGGTCCCCAAGGCTCAGGGTTTCAAAGCATGTAGCACCAGGTTCTGGTGGATTCCAGTAGAAGCTGAGCTTTTATTGCCATAATCCTTTGGAGGTTCCTAACACAAAACATGGTCCTCCCTGTCACTGCCCCATGGCCCTAAATCCACAAAGTGGTTTAGGTCTCCCATCTGCTAATTAATGAATGAGCTGTAGTCATCTTAAAGAAAAAGCCTTTCAGAATTATTTTTTTAACTTTATTTTATAAATCATTTAAAAGTCTAAAATGAGCAGCAATTTTTCAAGTTCATCAGAGTACAAGGCTTTTGGTATGTAACTGCTGTTGTGCAGAATGGTGCCTATTTACAGAGCACTGTGTGTGACCATGAAGGTGGTGGTCAGTGGCAGGGTATTCCATTGAGTTTTGCATCCACTCTTGTTGACAAAGATACTTGGCACTGGTAGCTGTAGAAAGTGATGCCTCCTCGCTTCTGCTGGGATCATTTTCTCTAAGATTTGAGCCTTGAAAGGGAATTTGTTGCTCTGTTCCTCAGCAAGCTACAGTTCACTATCATGATCAAGCTACAGTTCATGATCAAAATCACGGGCTGGGATATGAAAGTTGGTCTGGCAGGGCTTCAGTGCTCAAGCTCCATTCATCAGGGATGCCTTGGTGTGACCTGCAGACTGCTGCTGTGACCCTTGGAAAGTGATGGCCAGACAAGGTTGGATTCTCTGATATGTATTAAGCGCTTCAGTGCATATCATAAGGAGACCCTGATACAAGCTCATAAAAGCACAGGGGTCTGAAACCTCTTTGAGGCTACCCCCGTCTGTTACAGTTGCTGCTATCTGGTGTGTTTGGAGGCTGACCTGACACCCTGCCCCCGTCAATGGTGTGGGATAAGGATTTGGTCACAGAAGATGAGATACTGAGACAACCTCTGAGCAAAATAGAAGGTGTCTCTAAAAGCTGGCAGAAAATCATCTCTCATCTCCACGTAAGAGGCTTGGGTGAAGTGTGAACCAGACTTACTCGAGGTAACAAAAATGATGGTGAAACAGAGGCACCAAAACCAGTTGCTTCAGTAGTCTATCAGTGGTGCTCTACCACTTGGGCAGTCACCAAGGCCTTGCCTGTGCTCTGGCACAAGTAGAGATGTCCTGAAACCATTGCTCAGTTTTTGGCTTCTGCCCCTCCTGAAGAAGTCACAGCTGTGTGCAGGGCTCCTCAAAAGATCCGTGAGAAGCAGCAACCTCCTCAGAAGATTCCCTCATCTTTGAGGGAGATCCCAAGGGATCTCCTTGCTTCGGAAAGAGGCAGGGGCATTGGGTGGAACTGGATGCATCCTGCACATGGCTTGGTCCATGCAGCAATAGGGTGAACTCCAGGAAAGAAGGGATGAGTGTGGATGGTGCTTATGTGCCCTCTGCCTGGGGAGAGCTCTGGCCTCCTCATGGAGGGCTTGTCCCTGCCAAAGGATGTCATCACAGTGATAAAGTCATGGCCAACCCTGGGGCCTCCTTCCCGTCACTTGATCCATAACTTGAATCCTTTCCAGGATGGGGAGGCAGGAGGGTGTGGCATCTGTGGAGGATGCCCTGATCCAGAGCAGCCTCTCCCCGACATCCTCTTGGCTTCCCACCGGATGTGACCACGGTGGTCATTGGCAGCACAAATTTCTGCAAGACATGAAGGCTGGTTCCCAATCTGGAATAATGTTGGGCTCCCCAGCATTTTGGGGACCATGATGCTAAACATTGAGGTCCTGAAGTCACTGTCTGCAAGACTGTCTCCCTCTCACTTCTTCCAACCATGGCCAGCACTCAAAAGCCTCACTAAATATAGTTGAGCACAATAGGGACGGAGCCCTGCTCCACACGGCCCCCTCCGCTCTCCCCCTCCTGCTCGCCGTAATGACCCTGCAAACACTAAATGGCATCTGAGTGCATTAAGCAGCAAACTCTCCGGTGACATAGCAATTACGGCTCTGAAATAGATTTGGTGCGTCACGGAAGATAAGGGTTTTGAAAGTTTCTGTTGTGATTATAGCTTGTAACTCCAACAAATAACAGGCTTGGTAATAAGAGGCTGCCAGCACAGCTATTGTGGTTCTCTCTCACTGATGGCACGTAAATTGCTATTAATGTCCTAAGTGTACTTGAATATGCCAGTCTCGGGGCGGTGGAGTTGGCTCTGTGTCTCTCTTTACGTGGCCTGTCATTGTTGGGCTGATAATCTACAGTAATTGCTGCCTCTTGCAGTGGTCCAAGATGTGTAAGGGTGGATATTACATCTTGGGGAGCACAGGGACAGTGCGTTGCGCCCAGGCTGTGGGTGGAGACTGTTTGGGGAGGTGGGCAAGGTGAGGTGTTTGCGGGCAGCGGGCTGATAATGTCCCTGCAAGGTTTCCTGCTTTCACCCATGGTGACACAAAGCAGGGTTTGCTAACCTGCCAATGAGTTCAGACCACAATTTGTGTCTTCCTGGCTGTTGTGAACCCCTTTGGAAGGGAAGATGGCACAAGCCCATTGAGCATGTACACACCTCTGCCTTTTTCGTTTTGTGCTGTCGTGCTGCAAGGTGGTTTCATCCCTCAAAACGTGGGTGCCCACAACTCGCCTGTGGTTAGCTCTTTGCTTCCACCTCAGCTGCCTCTCGGGCAGTCAGGACAACCTGCCATTGAGTCATGGATGGCTCCTTGGCACAATGAGGTTTTTCCTACCCCTACCCCTACCCCACTTTGGGGGTCTGCAGCATCCCAGCTGTTGGGGCCGGTGATGGATGCCCTGCAGTGGAGGTAGTGGGACGGGCAGCTGGAGAGGGCGAAGCAGCTCAGGCACATCTAAAGCAGGACAGCGACTGCTACTGACTTGAGCTAGGGCAGTGGTTGGGAAGGATTAATTAGCTGAGCACTGAATCAATGTCAGAGCGAGCAGAGAAGTTTGGGTGCGACATCTGTTCCTCTCCAAAGGGGATGGCAGCCGTGGAGGAGCAGCTTCTGTGTGCTGCCGGCTCCTGCCTGCAGCAGCCACGGCCCTCCAGTAGCTCTGCTCTCGAGAGGCTGGAGAATTTTGCTCTGCATCTGTTTTTAGGAAAAGAAAGAAGTTGTCTGCCATGCTTTGCTGTGTGGACCCTCGGATGGGATATTGTGGTGACACCTCTGTTGCGCTGTGGCCTGAGGTCTCTTGAGAAGGGGTGATGGATGGGGACTGTGGAGGAGCAGCTCCAATGTGACACAAATTTGTTTGTGGTTTTACTATAAGTTGAGGAGGACTATTGCACTAGGAGCAGAAAGGTGGCCCAAATTTCTGAATGCAGCCTTCATGGTGATGGGAGAGATGTTTGGGTGATGTGTCTTTCCTGTGGCAAGGCTTGGTGCTGATGGCTTCCCCTCGCTCAGCAGGAGGGGTGCCTGGAAAGGTGGCGTGGGGGAACGCAGAGCGATGCTGGGGGACACAGTACAGCTCAGAGGTCCCTTGGGACCTATCACTTGTTCTGTGTGTTCATAGCACCTGGGTCTAGTCAATGTCCTAAGACGGGGTTTCTAGACTGAGGTGTTTGCTATTTTCTCCTTCCATATGGGGAAGGGTCCTGTTTGGGTTTTTTTTTTTAAGGGACAGAATTGCCGTGAGCACTTGAAATTTATCAAAACCCCTGTTTTTGACAGAATTGTTTCTGGCCCCATCCCACTGATGGAGCCCCATGGTCTGTGGTGGGATGGGGGAGCTGGAGGGGACATCTTTGCCTCCTACCTTGGCCCCTACTGAGGCAGAAGCAGGGGGGGCCGAGACAGGTGGCTTGGGCTGGGCCGGGTTTGCTGCTGGGTAAGTGACATCTCTGTGTCTCCCACAGGCTAATGGAGGTTGGCAAGACGCTACTACCCCATCATCAGTGACCTCCCCCACAGAAGGCCCTGGCAGCGTTCACTCTGATACCTCCAACTGATCTCCCAGCAAATTGCATCCCTGGCTGAGCCAGCCCCGGCGGGGGCAGGAGGGGAGGGGGCCTCTCCTAACACTGCAGCAGTCAGACTGGAGGTGAACCCAATCAGCACACACAAGAAGACTCCTTCTCTTCTCTTCTCTTCGTCGGGATGCTTTTTTCAGCCAATCTGGACACTTCTTTATACTCTCTTCCCTTTCTTTTCTGGGTAGAAGCCGCTCTCCCCCCTCCCTGCCACGACCACAACACCACTCCCTTCCCCTCACCCCTTCCCGCCGAAGGATTTGTCAACAGGTAGATGGATTTTCAGGAGGAAAAGTAAAAATCAACTGCCGCCAACACAAAACAACCCCAAAGCAGTGTATGGCCTCGTGCTGGGTGTCTTTCTGGGGAGCCACAAACGTACCTCAGTCACGTCTCGCTCCTTTACTAGCAGACAGCTCCCATCATCATCCCCCACCCCCATCTCTCACGCTACCTCTCCACAGGGAAACGCCACCACAGCCCTGCTGCCACCCCATCTCCGCCGGCCCCGGCCACAGCCAGCTCATCGCCACCCTGTGCCCAGCTCTGCCTCAGAGAGCTGTCCCCGGGGCGCTGCCGGTGACAGGGCAGGTGGATGCAGCCCCCATGCACGTAGGAGATGGAGCCGGCGTGCTCCCTTTTGCTTCCAAAAGGTACCAGCCCATTCTCAGCCCCAGGGAAACTGCCAGCACTTCCCAGTCCCTGTCCTGCTCTGCCACACATCCCAGAGCTGGATGAGCTGTGACACCCCACCATCCTCCCTGCCTGCTGTTGGGAGGGGAGGAGGGGAGGGAAGGAAACAAGGCAGAGGTGGACAAGAAATGGCCATCGCTCATAACAAAGGCCCTGAGCACCTCCATGGTGCTGTACTGGATCAGGTGTGGATAAGTGATGGGACTTCAGCAGCTTTCTCTCAGCACCCAGGGATGCAGGCAGCAGTTTTTCCTGGGCAAGGACAGTGTTGAGGAGTGTTGGCTTGTGTTTTTGGGAGCACGTCGTGCTGCGGAGGAGGAGGAAGTGAGGTTCCCCAGGGCATTCAGGACCCACGGAGGTTTGTGGCACCTGCTATGTTTCCCAGAGCCCTGCTGGGTGGGCAGCAGGATCCTGGAAGCTGGATATGGTGGGTTGACTGCATCGGCTGCTTTTGGTAACGGTTAAAGTAACAGGGTTGCATGAGGGTGAAGTTCTGTGGGCTGTGTGTGTGTGTGCCCTGCTTGGGGTTGTCTTTCTGCTGAAGCTGCTGGTTTTATCCCCATAGCTACTCTGGGCCATGAAATCCCAAGCCATGTGAGAACTCAAGGGCTTTCAGCCCAGCTTTTCTGGTCTCTGTGGACAATGATGAGTGGCCAATGAGGCTCCATCCTGCTGGAACACCCCTTCAGGCAGCTGATGCTGGGACGATGTGGCTTTTCTTGAAGAGCAGGGTGAGGAGGCACCAGTTTCCCCTGGGCAATGTGCCAGGTGGTACTTTTGGCTGCCAGTTCTTCCAGCAGGTGTGAGGAGGCTGAGCCGGCCCACAGCAAGACCCAGAGTGCTGTGGGGACCGGTGTGGGTGCAGCATGTCTGGCACTTTGTGACAGATCCAAACACCTCTTGGTCACATCTCATGTTCTTGCACGTCCATTCGCACCCTGCCTGTGCTGGTGCCAGCCAATTCAAAATGGGAGCTGCCAGTGTAGAGCAGCGTTAAGCAGGAGCCATTTAAAATTAAAACACTGCCAGAAAAAATTCTACCCTTCTGCTAGAAAAAATAATGGTGGTTGGCCTGCAGGCCACAATGGTGGTGTGTCCCTGGCTCTGACATGCTGTCACCTTGCAGTGTGGGGCCAACAGCGTGACTCACCTGAGGCAGAAGCAAAGCCTGCCTTTCCTTGGGGAACAAGCCTGGAAGGCTTCAAAACGCATGCTCTGAAATCTGTGGCCTTCCCCCAAACACAGAAAGTCGCAATTCAACAGATTTTCTTAACTGGGGATCAGAATAGGATGCAAAAGGTGGATGAGAAAGAGCACAAGCTCCTTCTTGCTTGGTTTTTATGTCTCCAGCGGTGAGACATTTTCTGCTGCTTTCACACATAAGCCTGTGGATGGGGACCATGCTGCAGACTGCAATATGACGTGCAAGACCTAGGGCTGCTTCCCGGCTGGGAATACGTTCAGAGCAACTAGAAGGTCATTTCCTTGCAAGGACAGTTAAGAGGTGCTGCCCATCTTCCCCAGCCATCCACCTTCCTCTTCCTCCTCCTTCCATTTCCAGCTTATTTTCCATGGAACAGACACAGGTCTGTTCTCCAGAGCGGCAGCAGGGCCGTGCCTGCAGGAATGCCACGGTACCTCTTGGAAACCAACCAGGGATGAGCCAGAACCACCCGCCTGCCACGGCCACGCTGCACCAGGGCTGCCATCTCCTGCCCTGCAGCTGCTGCCTGTCCTGCCTGCACCCCCTGACTCCCCCCAGCACCCCCTGCCCAGCCAGGGCACCTGCTCCTCCATGGTACTTGGCAAATGTGGTCCCTCCAGTTCGCGTTGGCATAGCTGCTCACTCACCTTTTTCTCTGCTTTTTAACTTCTGGGGTTTGTTTCTCCTCCCCTTCCCTCCATC
>JANHFX010007558.1:0-28622 GCA_027560015.1 Chloroceryle amazona
CAGTATTCCAGGTGAGGTCTGACCAGAGCAGAGTAGAGTGGCAGAATCACCTCTCTCCATCTGCTGGCCACACTTCTTTTGATGCAGCCCAGGATGCGATTGGCCTTCTGGGCTGCCAGCACACACTGGCTGCTCATGTTCTCAGACAGCACTTGCCTGTAGGTTGACAAGTCGGCCTCTGCTAAATGGAGTGTGTGGCTCAGGCTTTTCCTCCACTTCTGTCAGTGATGCCAGTGGTGCAGATTTTTTCTTTTGAACAGCCTTCAGTTTTATTGAAAGATAATTATGAATGACAATTCCTGGGCTTTTTTTTGTCAAATTTGGCTAAAATGATCACATGGGTATAAAACGTACCTAGGGAGATAGGACTGTGTTATTGCCAATAACATCATGGAATAAATCTCATTTTCATTAGACACTAAGCTATAAGGAAAATGGCTGTCAGCACTAGAATCTGCTTTACTATAGCATTCTAAGTAAATAAACATAAAAGAAGTGCCCACAGGTTTTCTGTGAAGAGAGGGAAAAAGCAGGGGTGTGGACAGAGAACACAGGAAGCAGACAAAGGGTTTAGTTCCCACCATTTTATTTATATATTTTTCTATTTATTGGATATTTGATTATGGAAACTATATTCTCAATGGACAAAACCTGCTGCAATTATAACCTCTGAGTTTAGGGGAATTCTCCTAGGACTTAACTGATACCTCCTCTCTCAAGATGAATCTGGGAGAGGATCAATAGCCTCATTTGTTCCCTTGGCTGAGAATATCCAGTGACTGAAGTTCCAGCACTCAAAGAGAGCTTTTTTACCATCGTCTAACAAATTCCAGAGACAGTGATCTCCAGAGTGTAAGATGTTTCTGCTGTCTGTAGGTTTTCCAGAGGCATTGACAAAAGACAGATGGAAGAGGAAAGTTCAGTGTGTACCGTGGGAAGGTCTGTTGAAGATTTTCTGGATCCAGCTCATGGGGGTATTTTTTTTTATTTTTTTTTTACTTTTCCTGGATATTTGTGGAAAAGATTAAAGGTCCCAGGAAAATGTGTGGTTACATATCAAAAAGGAACAGAGCCTGAAAGCAGCAAGTCTCAAACAAATATGTGCCTGTTGTCTGTTATTTTCACTGGACTCTTCAGAAATGCTTCTTACAATTAACATTTCTGTCTTACCTAGTAACTTACTTTCATAAATTCAAACAGACTTTGCTTAATAGAAAAAAAAGTCTTTTTTAAAGCTTAACAGTTTTATGACATATTTTTACTAATCCCCTAAATGACCCAACTGCACATTAATGTCATATTTCTTCCTCTTAGCTACACAGGAAATCATTTTTTGTTCTGTGACTCAATGCAACATGCAGTATGCCAGGGCCTTTCACAAACCTTCCCCATCTTGTTTCAGATATAGTTTGTAGGTAGAATGGAAGTCTAGGCAGCTGACGTTTACTGCACACAACCAGAGAATGTCCTTTCTCAGTACTTCAGCCTGCCCTTTTTGTACTGTGGGGAATATTTTCCTGCTTTTCAAAGGTGCTGAGAGACTTGAAAAAGCATTGAGCTCATCAAATAGGATACACTGAGAAGGTCCATCTGTGTGAAGTAGTATCCCCATATATAAGGCTGCAGAAAAGCCAAGAGAACAGAAAACGTTAAAAAAACCCTCAGCTATTTAGTTATTTCTCTCTTCTAAGTTCAACTGCATCCTCAAATTCTGTTTTAATACAAGTCACATTTTTCTTTCTTGTTGCTTTGGATCAAAATCAAATCATTTTACCAATGAGTAAGAAATAGTAATCTTCCTCATCACTTACTAAAAGCAAAAAGCAGTTTCTGATACTACAGTTCTCGTCTGGTTTTTTTTTAATACATATGTCAGAAAATGAATAGAAGTAGTAAGAAAATAATAATAAGTTCCAGTAACATAGTTTGTTTGAAGATATGCTGACTTTATGACCACACAAATTGGGATAACATGACATCATTAGGATTTTCTGATTTGAAGAGATCTAGCGATCTAAAGCATAGGGCTGACAGCTCAGACTGAAGGGGTTTGTGCATTTGGTCAGTGCTAATAATGGCTCTACAAATGTTTATTTGGGCTCCCAAGCCTTCAAAGCAGTGAAGTATTTCTTTGATCTGTTTATGAAATTGTACTCTAATAACTCTTCCCTGGTAGTTTAGAATTGTGCTTTACATAAACACTCTCCTATCTAGAGGTGGGATTTTTACAGGGTTCATTTGAAACTGATGGCTGATTCTCTTTGCATGTGATCAAAACAACACTGAGATGTGAAAAATACAAAAACTCCTCCCAGTTGCAACCATGTGTCTAGAAACTGTTTCAAAACATTTCTGGAGTTCTAGCTCACATCTGAGCAGTTTTACAGAAAAGGTCTTACGTTCCTGCTGAGCTTGGACATGCACCCAAATGCACCCAAGCATAAGGTGCAGGAGGATAAGATCTGCTTTCAGTAGTGCCGACTGCCAGTAAACTCAAGAGGACTATTAAAAATAGAACTAGTTAGGAGAAGTGGTGCAGCCACACAAATTTTTCCTGTCGGGAAAGAAAAGGGGTGCACTGGAGCTGCGACAAAATTTTCAGGGTCATAAGGATTCTCTCTGCTGTAGTGATGTCACCATAACTTCTTAAGTCATTAAGAGGGGCTGTTTTGTAGTAATGGTTTAGCCATGAAGTAACATTTTACCTCATTCAGTGAGGATGACAGAAACACAAAATGTCCACCTTTTGTCCTTTCTTAGTTTCAAAATTCAGTAATTTCAGCCACACATTCAAAGAGCCAGGATATGTGAATGAGTTTCTATTTGTCCATCTCCCTATCATCCTCCAATTTGATTTACACTTCAGCAATGTTTAATATTAGGTCTTTTGATATATTGAAGTTCTGGAGAAATTAGATGATAAAGACTGATTTTTCATTTCAGCTTACTGGGAATGAAGACTTTCCAATTATTTGATGACCTGAGTGAAGAGCATTCACAGAAGAGAATGAGAAAGAATGAATGTTCATAGATAGAGTGAGTAGAAAGACACAAAATAGATTTGTATTTAAGAGCTTTACACAGTGGCAGCAAAAACAGATTGTTTGTATGGATTCAGAAAGATTAAAAAAAATAGACCTAAGGAAGCCACAAAACATGATAAAATCATGGACTTGAGAAAGTGAAAAAGAGCCATCATCTTCCTCCAAAATGCCCTTCAAACATTGGCACATAAAAAAATAAAATAAAATTAAACAAGCAAGCAATCAAGCAGACGGAAATCTGTGCTCAGACACTGGATTGTGCACTGCTGTTGCCTCCTCTCCCTGTTCCTACCATCAGGTCTGACAAGATTGGTATGAGATTCAGTCACAGGGCTGTGATCTCATTGCAATTACTGAGCCATGGTGGGATGCCATAGCATCCTGGGGTGCATAAAAATGAGTGTGGCCAGCAGGTTGAAGGATGTTCTCCTCCCCCTCTTCTCTGCACTAGTGAGACCACATCTGGAGTATTGTGTCCAGTTCTCATCTCCCCATTTCAAGAGAGACAGGGAAATACTAGAGAGAGTCCAGTGGAGGCTGTGAGGATGAGAGACTGGAACATCTCTTTTATGAGGAAAGACTAAGAGCTCTGGGGCTGTTTAGTTTGGAGAAGACTGAGAGGGGATCTTATTGATGTTTACAAATATCTGAAGTGTGGGTGTCAAGTAGAAGGGACCAGGCTCTTTTAAGTGGTGCCCTGTGATAGGATGAAAGGCAATGGTCACAAACTTGAACACAGGAAATTCCGCCTCAACATGAGGAAAAGCTTCTTTACTATTAGGGTGACAAAGTACTGGAAACAGCTGCCCAGAAAGGTTGTGGAGTCTCCTTCTCTAGAGACTTTCAAGACACACCTGGATCTGTTCCTGTGTGGTCTGCCCTGGGTGATCCTGCTCTAGCAGTGGACTTGGACTCGATGATCGACAGAGGTCCCTTCCAGCCCCTACCATTCTATTGAGTCTATGAGAAGCCTGAAGAGGAATGGAGTCCTTGCTGGGAGATACAGCTCCCCTTGGGAACTGGTGGCTAAGAGGGTTGTACTGGTCTCACATGACTTCTTCCTGTAGAAGACCTAAACACCTCTGCTGTCAAATCAGCAGTTGTGAATGGCTCACAAAATCAGGGTGAAGGTAAAATTGCTCACTAATGATGTGCTCATTACTCTATGTTCTGCAAAGGTTCATCTCTTCAGTTGTAGACCTGCTGGTACAAACAGGGACCCAATAGAGAACATAACTCAGGACAGTGTCTTGCAGACCTTGAACAGTTATTTCCCTGTGCGAGGGTATCTCAAAGAGAAGTTAAAAGCAGCCTAGTAAAAGGACTGAATCCAGTAACTCAGCAGAAGAAAAACCTCCTTCTTCCCCTGCTCACTTTAGTCTGAAAAGTCACCTTGCCCATTGCAAGAGCTTTCTCTGCTGAACTGACAACTTGGCAGCCCTGACAAGAGCAATTTGAATTTGGATGGAAGCTGGATCTGTGGCAAGCATATAGTTACAAAATAAGTCACGCTTTCCTTCCATTGAGTGCATGTTCTATTTATAGCACATTCCAGATTATGCAAGGATTCCCAGAACACCACAGACTCTAGTTGAAAATTTTATTTGCATACCACAGAGTATGTCAAGCAATATTTTTTAAGTCCCATTGTTAGCAGAATGAGCATCTTCCAGTTATATCTATAGAAAAGCTGGGGTAAATTTGGAAAGATACTATATAGTAATGAAAAGTACAGGTAATTTTATTTTGTTTGACAAATCACTTTGATAAATTTTGTCTTTTAAAAAAGCAATCCAGCAATTGCATAAAAAAATAACTGAAAAGCCAAGGTAAATTGTTCACTTGATTGAAAAGTCAGATTTTCCTGATGTTTGAGAGAGTATGTATTTTAGAAAATATGGGGGAATGTTTTATAATGTGAATGGTTTAGTACAAGAATATCTGAATTCTAACACTTTAGTGTCAATTCCCTCTCAAAGTTTTGACAAAACACAGGATCTTGCTATCCATTCAGCCTTGGGATAGGAACTTTCAGTGAAGTCTGTTTCATGATGCAAACATTATAAATTTGTTCCATTTTCATGTTGAGAATACCGAATAATAAACTGTGACTTAAGATATTTCAGTAACATTTAAGAACTTCTAAATCTTCAAGAAGAACAACACAGCAGGAGAGACATTTAGATATAAAATACTTGTGTCACTGAACATACCTACTTTCAGTGCAAATACACTGTGAACACCTGCATCTATCTCTTGTCCCCCAGCTCTCATGTCATATAAAATTAAAGCACTCGTACACTTTGAAACAGGCCAATTGGCAAAGCTTGTTCTGAATTTTCAAATGTCTTATCACTCCTAAAGTCTGAAGCAGGAATTTCTGAAAAATCAGACTCAATAATAGCTATTTAGAAAATTTGGCTGAGTTTAGTCGAAAACAAAGACTTGTAATTCTATTACAAAATTTATTACCACTGAGTCATCAAACGTTTGCACTGAGACATAAAATAGATACAGCTTTGAGTCAGACTATTCAAAAATATAAAGAACAATTACCATTTCAATGCCAGTCCATTCTGACAGACTTCACAATCTTGACCAGTTTTAAAAACATGGATGTATTGATTAGATGTCCCAACCTATTTTAGATAGCAGATTCACTCTGAAGTCTGCTAATGGATTTACTGCTTAGCTAATCAATCCAAGAACTTCAAATACTCTTTCAATATATCTTTTAGTTTACTAAACAATTTCCAAGCCCTGTTATGAAGTGAATTTTGCAGTCTAACAATAAAATATACCTATAGAGAAAGCATACAAAGTTATCTTCAGTAAGAGGTTAAATTAGCACTATATCTGGCCTTAACTGTAAAATTTTATGAACTGTGCTTAATGTGTTACAAAGCAGATTTTATAAAGCTAGAATTAAATATCTTACCCTTAAAACCACCTTTTATGCTTGATTTAGAAACCGGGGGTTAACAAAGTATCTTAAACTAATAATGCTGTTGCCATTGTTAACACAGCATTCAGTCTTCTGTATCTACATATCATATTCTGCAGTGTTTCTATCCATTAAAAATATAAAATAAATGGGAAGAAGGAAAAGAAGAAAAAGGGGTATTTTTAAGACCACCGCATAACATGGAAGGGCATTTTTGTTGTATTGTTTTTAATGATATCACCTATACTTTTCATATCACTCATATTTTAATCTCTGAAGCGCTATTTTTTCCATCAACAAACTATGGAAAGAAGGTGATGTGAGCTTCTCAGTTGTCTATCCAATTATTCATCATTAATGAGTCACAATTTAAATCTTCATGCATAACTTTAAAGTCAGAAAGGAGACAGATTAGACAGTTTTAATTGCTCTGGTCATCACTTGAGCTCTCTCTTCTCATACCTTTTCATTTTAAATCAAACCTCCCATCTCCTATGTTAGTTTTTGCACATCACCCACAAGATACTGGAATAATTTACACAAGGTGTGAAGTAGTCTGTTTTTAGCTATCTGTTACAAAATTAGCAGTGTTACTATTCTTACTGGGCACAGTGTGCAAGATATATTCCCACACTAGGAGAGTATTTAGTAAGGTCACAAGGATGCCCAGTCCTTATCAGACACATTCCCTGGAAACTTGGCAAGGGTTTCATTTTGCAAGAATTCAGGGGCAAATTAATAATATTTGGTTAGGCTTATTTAAATTTTTCAGTGTTTGTTCAGAAAAAGATTTATATTACCAACCTGTAAGAGAAAGCTTGTTGTCATCAGTATTCAAAGTCTAATTTTGCTTTGAGTAAATTGATTTTTAATTCTTTTAATTCACTAACTTCAGTAGAATTGCTTCACATTCATGATAGAAGCAGGCAGTATTAACACTGCTAAGATTTATTTTAGTCTATTTAATCATTTCATAATGAAGAAAACTCAGCTTTTTTCATAATTTTAAAGATGATAACATCAAGGCTGGAGGCAAACAGAGATTAATATATGCAAGGACTGGATGCAAATACTTTCGATGTTTAAAAGGCATTTTATGTAACGCAAACAAACCAGAAGCAATAGAAGAGTGGCTCTAAATGGTAACAGAGCCCAGTAGAAAGAAAGGACTTGGTCAGAGAGCTGTGTCTCCGCTTCTAATAATCTGTGGGAAAGAGGGAAATCCTCGACATGCTTTGTTTCTTGTAATTTTTCTGACATTCTCCTTAGTCTCTATCCTGTAGAAAGGGTCTGTGCGTGGTAGGCATGTTGCCAGAAAGAGTGAGATGGAAATTCAACACAACCACCCATTGAAGGTCTTGCAGAACTCCCAGGCAGTCTGTGTAATCACAGGAGGCTCTTCTGCTGCCAAGACAGAGCAAACTGTATTAAATAACACATCACAGTGTATCCAATGAAAAAAGATGTGATCTGCTGTGTTCATGAGGATCAGAAAAGAATGATGAGCAGGGAAAGCTGTACTTTAGGGAAGGGTCTTTTTTAAAAAAACAAACAAAACCAAACAACTGTTAGGAGGAAAAAGAAGAGCTGGAGCAGAGTTAGTCATTACCATCTGAAAAAGCTGAACATAGCCTCAGCAAGTGAATGAGGGGACTCAAATCCCTTTGAGAATCCAAAATTGTGTATAAAACTAAGTTATGAAACTTAACAAATATTATATTTGACTACGTATCCTGAAATCAGAACACATACAGATAATATGCACTGCAAAATACCTACTGTGACATCTTCAGCTGTTTTTTGCCTATTTGCTATGCACTGAGGCCTACCCAACTTTCTCAGCATCAGGGAGATAGTAGAATTTTAAGCTGGATAATTCATTAGTTTCAATTAATAGAAAAAGGACTAAGGACCAGATCCTACCTTGTACTACACCTGTGCAGATCAGAGACTAGGGGTCACCAAGAGTCCTTTTCTACCCAGGCCCTTACTGTGTGGCTGCATGCACTTTACAGCAGGCAGCGGTGCTTGGGAAGAACAGCTGGCCGAGGGAACTTCCAGCCTACATGCTGTGCTCTCGGCATTATGTCTTCTTCCCCAGCACACTGGTATGGCATCCTGCCATTTGCAGCACGTTCTGTCCAGAAGACAGCACTGGGATACAACGGCACTCCAGAAGTCCAGCAAAATAAATTGACTCAGCCTGTCTGTCAGAATACAGTCTTTTACCAAAGGACACCCTTTGCCAGAAGTTGGCAGTCCTGCAGAGGACAGCCACACTTAGGAAACTTGCTTTCACATCCTGCTCCATCACAGATTTCTTCTGTGACCTTGAACAAGTAATTGGCTTGTCTATGCCTTGGTTTGCTGCCTGAAAAATATACTCGAGAGTAAGATTGCAAAGCCCTCAAATAGTGATACTGAGGACCAGAAAAAGAGAACAGATACAAACTTTTTTTTTGGAAACACAGCTTTCTATTTCAACTATCAAAAAACCCCAACTGTACCAGAGTTCAAGTATGGGGGTCAAAAAAGGCTGTGATAACAGAGAGCCTTCAAACTCTGCTCTTGGGTAGTGAACATGTCTTCTGACACTTAAACAACCTCTGCTGACTGATACACAATGCAGCATCTTGCCCTTCTAGCCCACAGAAAGGGTCACCGCATGCAGGGTCTTTGAGTTGTTCTGGGAAATGCAGATCTTAGAAGACTTCACAAAAACCTATACAGTTTTCTGTCATATAATTATCAGAGCTCTCAGATGGCAACATTCCCTGGCTTTCCTCATGTGAGAGTCACAGTGCTCTTTGTGAAACCTTGCTCCTAGAGCTCACGGTTCAGTAACTTTCTATCTGCCTTGATTTTAAGTGGCAGCGTCAACACTCATGCCAAAAATAAACCCTCCTGCTGAATGACATGGATACTCCACAGGCTTAGAGGCATCTTTTTATAGCAACCTTTTGATTTCAGATACCAAACATTTGCTATTTTTTGCACAGAGGCTTGGAGAAACTTTCATGATCTTTAGCTTACATGACTACTTTTGCACACACAGCTCAGGTGCTGTCCAAGTACTTGTGCCTTTTCTTAAAGATAAGGAAATATTTTTATTCTACTGGATATTTGTACTCACTAGAGAAAGCTGACCTAGAAAATGGTGGCTGTGCTATCACATAAGGTTTTCCAATTTTTTTTTCGGGGTATTAAGGATTTGTCATCTAAAATGTCTGATGGTTTGATATTTAATGCAACTGAAAAGAATAGTTTTGAATTAAATTAGCTAGAAGTGAAATGTAACCATGGGGTGACTTTGATGTATTTCCTCATTTAATGACCTGGAGAGGGTACACAAACTTATTAAAATAAATAAGAGAATGTGGTACTAATGGCAGATGCCAAATTCACTCTCTGACAGATAGAAATTCACTGTTTATTCGCGGTGCAGATTAAAGATGTTCTTATCCAAGTTGTTTGTTTTTTTTTTAATTTGTAATTTACCTCTGATACAACTCTACTAACCATAAACAGCACTAGGAGCTACTGTGTAGGCAGACCTCTTGTTATTATACTTTTCATCAGTTCAGTACAGCTGGATAACAGAATAGTATCATTTTGGCAGCACCACCTGATTTAGTCATTGCTAACAACATTCCAGTGAATTCTTTTTGATATTTACTATTGTAGTCAGAGCCAAACTTCTAGGAAATATGTATCACTACTAAATGTTCCATAGATTAAGAAATGCTTGCTAGATTAGACCTAGTTTACGACAGTACATACAGAATCCAGAAGGTGATTTAATTTGCCTGTTCCTATAAATCTTAATATCACTGGTAAGATTTTTCAAACAAGGATTACCATTTTCATGACAACAGTGTCATTTGCAGCTCACTAAATACTAGTCCAGACTAGCAAATCAAGTTTTATCTAGTAAAAATAATAGCAGGAGATGGAAACAAGTAGACACCCTGAAAGGACAACTTTAAAGAAAGAACAGGCCATGTGAGGGGCCACATCTGGAATACTGTGCCCAGTTTTGGGTGTCTGAGCTCACTCAATTGGAGAGCATACAGTAGATAGCCAGAAGGATGGTAGGGATCTTGAACATGTAATGTGTGAGAAGAGGATGAGGGGGTGGGGATTTTTAGCTTGGGGAAGAGAAAGCCAAAAGGAAATTAGTGTTGTCTTCTGATACCTGAAATAGGGTTTTATAGAGAAGACAGCAATAGACTATTCTCAAAGAGATGCCACAAAAGCAAAAAGAGAAGTAGTCACAAGTTGCAACAAGGAAATGCATAAAAAAAAAATACTTGTTGTAATGCAGGTGGTTAAGAAAAGTAACAGATGACCCAGAGAGGTTTGAAAATCTCCAAGGCTAGGGGCCATCAATTCAGCTGGCAAAGACACATTATCCTATAGAGTTAGGGTAGTACTTTTATGATTGAAAGCTGTTGGTTGCCTAACTTGATAATTTCCAACAAATACTCTTGTAAACTGTGACAGAAATTATTAGTTTTATGAATTCCCATCTCAGCAATACTTCAGTTCCATGGGACTGAAGACTTGCTTTCAACTTGCCTAGTTACTGGTATGGTTTACTATTCTTTAACGTTCAGTTCAGAGGGTCTATAGTCCTTGTATTTGGCACCATACAGACACAGAACAGAGAGAACAGCCCCTATACACTTTTCACGGTGGACAAATAGTGGGAAGATAGAGAAGTACAGTAAAAACAATCCGTGGCTCATTTTCAGAAAAAAAAATGAACAGATGCCCAGCTCTCTGTTTAAAGCTTTTTATCATTGAAGTTTCTTGCTCATGTTCTCTTTCTGATCACTATGACTTAACAGTCAATCTGTGTGAAAAAAGTACAAGGAAAAAACCAACCAAGCAAACAAACAGTGTTATGGATAGTTTAGCAATATTTGAAGTAATTGTAAAAGTTAATTGCACAAGAAGTCTGTGAATAAAGCCTTATTTCTTCTGTTAAAAAAATATGATCCTAAATATCAGTGCATTAAGGCTGCTTAAGTGGGATGATTCCAACTTGCTCTATTTTAGCAGGTTATACTCTAGGTATACCCTTTGAGACTACTGAATGCAATTCATTTCACAATTACTTTGAAAGAACTGAAAATCTGGCCAGATTAGATTCAAAGGCTGTTCAGCAACTGCTACAGCTGAACAGAGATCTTCATACACCTGTCCACTTTAGCGGTTCACTACTGTTAATATGCACTACTTATGAAGTAAAAATTCAGTCCTTCAGACTTTTTCCTCTAGGGCATGCTGATGAATTTAGTCATGAATGTTAATGCAACTAGTAAATTGTTTCTCTCCCTCTGCACATAGTCTGCCTCTCCTTTGGTATTTGACCATTTCGAATGCTAAAGAGAGACTATAGGCTCCCATGGAAACTTGTCCGGCAAACACTAAAATGAAAAGAATAAAAGAATTGAAAAGTTACTATGCTCTTTGGATGAAGTAAGTCAGAAAATTGAGTTTTATTTCTAAAAGCTGATATACAAAGTATATGCCTATATCTGTATACATAAATATCCCTACCCTTCCAGCAGATTTCTTTGCCTTTTTCAGGTCTCCACAGTCAGGTCTGAGTACTGGGAACAACCCATGGAATATTATGTATCTTGTACTCTATCTGCCAGAACTGCTTTATTTAGGAAAATTATTTCAACTAAAATTAACAGAGTCGTTAAGTGACACTGACAACCAGAATACAGGCAATAGAGAAATACATAAAGCAGCAATGAGCTGTTTTGCATAGGAGAAAGTTCCCTTCCTTTACCTTAGAAATTCAGCAGTGTTTTTTAATTCTGACACTCATCAGAAAACACACTAAAATACTGCTAAGTATCAAAGCTTAAGAGAAATTAAGTCATTATCAGAGAGAAGCTGTGTTGTCATACACCAGATTTCTCTAATTTTTATTAATGTTATAATTTTCTAACTTTCAGATTTTAAAGCAAAAGAAACCTTTTTTGCTAAACTCTTCTAGAGCAGACAGTCTTTGCTGAGAAGTGACTAACAGGTTTGTCTACAGCAAGACCCTTAAGCCAGGGTACTTACTATCTATTTTGCACTACCTCCTGTGTGCAAACACTTCAAAAAGAAAATCAACCCACATGCACAAAGATGCTCCAAGCTGAAAGCCTGTCTTCCCCTTCAAATGAAAGATGGTGCAGGGCTCCCTCAGCAAGCTGTGACCAGAACCTAAGTGAAGCAGTCATAGCAACACAGCACTGTAGAAAGGATCCCACCAACAGCTTTTTTAGCTAAGAAACAGTGTTGCACCCCCATAACTATTTGCTGTCTTTGGAGTCAAAGCTGGTCATTCTTCAGTGCCATGCCGTAGCTAGCTGTGTATATTGTCCAGTGAATTGCTTTGCGTTCCACTGCGCACCACTTTGCATTAAAGCACTCTCTTAAGAAGACACATGGGGCTACTACACAAGAGCTAGCATACAATACATACCATTAATGTGGAGTAATTTACTTTGTAAACAAACTCTGGCTCAGACTACTACTCATCTTACTGTCAACTTCTCAGTTTACATACGTTAATGGATGATAGTTATAACCAGTTGTGGAGAAATTTTCTGATACATTATAAACACCCAGGCTAAGTCTCCAAGTACATTACACTCGTGTGGATTCAGTGACCACAAAAGAGTAATACTTTCTCCAGACTGATCCCTACTACTGGCTTGGTTGTCTGTTTTTAACTGGAAACATTATTTATGTATTTTAAATACATAAGGTTTATGATTACATTACTCTAGATTGAGTCAAACAAGCAATAAGAATACTTGGAACAATGCACTGGACCTGTAATCAACAGTAAGTTGCTGGGTAGAGGGAGATAATTCTGAATTCTCTTCAGTTCAGCCTGAAATAATGCCATAAAAGGTGAATGTCTTTATACAAGCTACCGACAACTTGTAAGTCATGTCTGAAATCCCCTTGTGATTTAGCCTTTAAAGAGAAGAATCAAAAAAACCCTATCCATTATAAACACCATAGAGCTATATCAGAGCATTGTTTTACACATAAGTGTTATCAGTTTATTTCATGATTTTTTAAAACTCTGTCAAATGTGAGCATCGTTTGAGTACATCCCATGCAAATTGTTGAGCACATAATCTTTAGGGAGGCTTTTCTCATCGCCAGTTTGATGTCCTAGGTGGAAATGAGGACTCTGCTGACAGCAGGCCAGATGACTGATAAAGTACACATCTAGCATTGACTCAAATGCTCCACAGTCCCAGCATACACACTTGACAGAGACAGACATTTGTGTAATTGACATTTGGCAAGTGAGAGGCAGATAAGTAGTCAGTAGGCGGTTTACCAAGAACTGAATAGTTCTAGTCATCTGTGCAATACGTGCACCAGCTGTCAGTCAGGGCTGGGGGGGTTTCTCTAGACTGGCAGTCATATGCATTCACTTTTTCTTAGCTCAGAGCAAGAACCCTCCCTTTCCAGAAACAGACATAAATAGACTTTTCAGCAGACGTGAACACAGTGTAGATTAGCAAATTTCTAAATGCACAGGTTAAGGATTGGAATCACAGTAAACTTACCTAGCTTCAAGTATTTCCATAGTCAGAACTATAAAAGAATCATGTAAAATGGAAATAGAGTTGTCATCGGAATTGTAAAAAATACATTATTAAAATCAAATGTCCTGAATGTTCATGGATATGAGGATTGAAAGCCAGAGATGGAAACTTCAGAGAAAGCCTACAGAAGCTGATAAAGCTTCTGTATCAATCGTAATGCCGGAGACAGTCAATCCTTACCTGATACAAGTGGATTTTACAGAGCTAGTTGAAGTCTTCTTCAGCTACTCAGGGATGTAAGAACAGAAATTTTGTATTTGAAAAGTGAGTGAATCACATAGACACAAAGAATCATTTGGAAAGACTTCTCCATTTTCTTGAAGTTCATGATTAGCATATTTTTAAGCTTGACTGCATGGCTTCTGGATAGAAATAGATCTGGAAGACAGGGTATCTGAAAGCCTATAGTAGATTTATTTTTACCCATAAACACTTCAGCTTTTAACATCTTGTTTTCACCTGTTCCTTATACATGGTGCAACTAAGAAGAAACGGCGTTTTCTAACAATGATTTCATAACAGAGAGCTCTCTGCCCTAGTGGTCAAGACAAATATGTTCTGAGATAATTACCTTACGCTATCACTGGCATCAGTTCAAACCACACAGTAACTTCTGCAAAGTTGCTGCCATCCTGTCTCAGCAGTCTCAGTCTCTGAAAGAGACATGTTCAGTAACGGGGAACTAATAGTTACTCCTTGACAAAATAAAAGCTAAAACAAAGTGGTTTGGACCAAGTTATGGGCATAATAAATGCTAAATGTCAGATTTGGTTTTACTATTATTTTTTCTTACTGTGAATAAAAGTATCCCAAACTGAGTCAGCTTCTTTTATCTTGAGATGCAAAACAACATTCACAATCTGCTGCCATTAGTCAGCTCAGATCTCCCAGCAGGATGCTTGACTGCTGGTATTCCCAGTAAATCTAGTTAAGTGTGGACTAACACTGAAGAAAACAAAACAAAAACCAACAACAAAAATAAACCAACCAACCCCAACAACAAATCAAAGAAAAACACACAAAAAAACCCCAAACAAAACCACAAAACACCCACATATAACCAAAATAAACAAAAACAACCCAAAACAACCAAAACCAGCCTCACAACCCCAACACCTAAAAAAAAAAACAAACAAAACCCCAAACCAACACAAACTAAAATAAAATCCCCCACATAAAACACCTCAACGTAGAATTGCTAATACATGTCAGCCTCTAGGTAGTGACTATTCATAATGGGATTTGAAATGAGCAAGCTTTCAATAAGGAATAATCCAGATTTCTACTGTGCAGGTAGCAGCATGTTTCAAATCCAGTTATAGCACAGGTATCACTTCTCTTCACAAGGTAAGATGAAACAAATGTGGCCCTAAAGACTGAAAGACTAATTGCACCCTATTGTCACGATTCAATCTGAATTGCTCTGCTCAAGTTATAGACAGTGAAACTTTAAAAATTAATACTTCATTTCATATAACCTGTTTCTGAATAAGTCATTTAACTTTAAAAGGTGGTGATGGAAGTTCTGACATTCCTTTTCATAGAAAATTAAGGTTTCTCATCCCTCCCCTGAGAAAAAAAATATTTAAAAAAATCGTACTGTATATTTTGTTGATTACTTCCAAACATTCCAACTTCTATCCTGTGAAAATCAGCGAGACACACTGTTAAATGGGCAAGTATGAAACATTTCAGTTAAGCTAAACCAACAGATTATTGCAGTTTTCATTTTAAAATGAAAACTAGGATTCTATATGCTAATGAAAAGGTTGTGAATGCTTTGAAACTTTTTTTTAAAGAAAAACCTTTTCATAAATTAAAAATGACCACTTTAAATCACTTCCAGATAGAGATTGCTCTAATGCTATAGCTTGGCAGGTTACAGGTTTTACAGACAAGCTATAAATCCTCCAATAGACACTAAGAATAGAAATAATTGCAGTCTTTATAAAGCAATGTGAACAATTATACTACAATATAAAAATCTAGCATGAATCAGATGCCCATTAATGAATAAAGGTTATGAATCATCATCTTTAAAAGATGTAAGGCTATGAAATGGAACAGTGTATTAAAATTGTCTCCCCAACTTATCTGTGTTAACAGTTGCATGACCAGAGATGGTTAAGAAATAACTGGAGTTCTGGTGCAGTGAACTAACCTAACTATTTGCCTGATGTCCCCCACAGTTGCTTTGGTGTGGCTTTGAAATTGGCCAACTACAAAGGACACAGTCCTTGTAGTACGCTGGGAAAGCACTGTGCTCTCTCCTAGACTATACAATATCGTGCCTGTTAATAAGGCATTTTCACAAAGCAAGAGGTCCTAGTTCAACACAACATTTGTAAGCATTTTATTTTTTCTGAAACAATTCACTCATCCATCAGTATCAATTAAATGTGGTATGAGTCAGATGGTTACATGCTATAATGGCTACTGATGGCTAATAAGGCAGGTCAACATCTATACATTGAACTATTTAGTGAAGTAATGGTGATTGGCAACTTTGATTAGAGACAGTGACTGTGAGCACAGTCTATGTGTTTTAAGGGTGTGTTGTATTTAATCCAGTAACATAATAAGGCAAGATAGACCATTGAGACTTTCATATTGAATAATCCAAATTCAGCATTGCTTGCCAATGTTTTATACTTGGATTGGTGTTTTTTTTCCTCCACTGTATCAAATACTTTATTTCCTCACAGAAAGACAAGCCTCAGCAAAATCAGTATTTAGTGTGAATGCCAAAAAAAACAAAAACATAAACCACAACACAAAAAACCATTACTTTTAACTTCATTCTTTCATGAGCACTGTATACAATGCAAATCAACACATCCTTTGCAAGAAGAAACATAAGGTTTACACAGAGACCAAAGGAAAAAAAAAACAAGCATGCAAGAAATACTTCAGTAATTTTCAGCATAGTGTATTTATTTTTCAGGAGAGATTTTCTGTTACAGAGTTTTCCTTAAATCAGTCCTGTCTTACACTACTCCTGGTGTAATTAAGATCACTAACTTAATCTAAAATTGAAAGAGATATTTAAAAATTAATTTGGGCTTTCAGCTTGGATACTACATACACAGCAAGTTATCCAAGTGTGATTGTGGTAATTTTGAACTGTATATGCAGGTTTTTGCTACAGTCTCTGAGTCCTCTGAGCTTCACAAGCAACTAAAAAAAGCTGCTTAGATAGACTGCCCATTCATACTTGCTTGTTTTTGAGAGGACAGAATTTGCTTTCATGGAGCTTGAGTTTTTTTTTACATTGAGGTAATGTAATTCTTAAAGAGCAGATGGTCTACAGCTCCTGCTCAGTTACTTAACAGTGTCTCAGGATTACAAGGTCTTCACTATGCACAGTATGACTTTTTTTTTTTTTTTTGTCTTCAGTAAAGAGAGAGGGCAAGACATTAGTTAGGACATTATTTCATTATAATAAAACTGAGTGACTCCGTTTGGCATCCAACCATGTTTGAAACATGCCAGTAATGGAAGAACTAGGGCAAAGCCTCAATGCATGCCCTCAGACCAGAGTTTGGACTACTGGAAAGCTCTGTATACCAGCACTCCCGCAGAGCAGAACACGCACGCAGTTATTCAGTGTTCCCAGGGGACATATTTCTGAGCTGATGCAGTAAGCCTTTAGTTTGCTATTAAACTAGACAGTTTAGAGGATGCATGCTTTTCTGTTAGCAATTCTACTTGAGATACTAAAATAGGGTCACATATCCATAAATTTAGTTCACCACTTCAGCACCAAGTGTTGACAGAAGAGACAGATCTGCCTGTTACATACGAGGAAGACAGGCAGAGGTTAACAATATTTTAATGTTATGCAAACCTCACCTGAAGAAGACAGATACCAGAAGATACACCAGATAAGTCATTCGTTTATCCCACTGTATACACTTAATACATTTTCCTTATATTAACTACCCTTTTTTCCTCCTTTCTTTCCTTCCAATATATACTGCCTTGAATCTCTTTTCCAGATGGTTTCTATCACCCTTAACAGTAATACAAAAATAGCTCATGTGTAATTTAAAAGTTTAGAAACAATTAGCTATGTCTTTGCTTTCATTTCATCAGCTCTAAACTTCTGTATATCAGATCACATTGTTCCAGCTGAGATTCTAATGAGCTAGGATTTCTCATTTTGGTGGCCCCCAAAATCTATTTATAGAGTCCTTTCCAACAATGAATTCAACTGTTCAGAAAACAAGGTCTGACTGTGCTAAAAAATAAGTTATAATGAGCCATGTCAGCAAATACTAGATAAAGGTAGTGCTGAAAGAAGAAAATTAATACTTCAAGCTCATTTATGATTTATGAGTTCAAGGTTGAAATGCACATAACAATGAACAATGGAAATACTTCTTGTTTGGGGAGTGAGGATGAACAGAAGTTTTGTCTTGAATAGGTCATTAATAGACTATTGAACCTGTATCTGCTAAAAAAAAAAAAAAAAAGCTGAGTTCAAAACCTGGTCAGCAATAAGCAAAAATACACTTTAACAGCCAAGAGCAAAAATACTTCTGCATGGCCGTAAGATCTGTAATCATCCGTCATGAGTATTGCAAACCTAAAACTGCATCTCGTTTGCAGTTAGAATGTACACATCCAGGGGTTTCACACTCTTACTCCTTCCAAGTTTTTCAAGAAGAGGTCAATTGACTCTGGGCCGAGTCCCAGGATGTTACAGTAGTGCAATCTCACAGGATGTCAAGGGTGACCATGACAGTGCATTTCCTATGATAGGTCAGGGAATAAAAAAAATACATTATTTTTTAAGAGGTGGACATTTGCTTGCTTTCTACTCTACCAGTTTCATCCATGGCCACAGCTCAGAGGATAATGCTCTCATTGACCAGTGCCTCAAGAGATCTGACTTCAGGGGCAATGCCTACATCATTGGCATGTTTTATTTTAATTCAACACCATCTTGAAAATCAGAGCCAGACTTTGACATGTTCCTAAGGAACATGTCAGAAACGTGCAGTCATGCCTCTAAGTTAATGGGAAAGCTCTGAAAGCATCTAAAATTTCATCTAGTCAAGTACAGAAAACCTCTTTAGATAAAAATGTTTAAATAGAGGCACACATATCTTATTTCTCTTCAGAGAGCATATAAACCACATTTTCATATCACAAAAATATATTTAAAGTAGCCAAGATCCTTGTACTCATAATAGTTTGCCTACAGTTCTTGCTTTTCATCTGTAAACCAAATGTTTTTTAGATACACATTAGATATAAAATATAAAGCTGCACATATCAGTTTGTCTGGTGAATACTATAACCTGTTTCAAAGGTATTTAGCAATTCTGATATATTTTTATCTAGATACGTAGGCTCCTGCAACAGTTTACAGTTTTTTACAAAACAAATTTGCAAAACAACTTGAAGAAAGCTGTTTGATTACAGTTATATTTGCTAGTTTATAATAGAGAAGTGCCAACAGTTAAGACGAGATCATGCTGTCAACCATTTGCATAAATAAGCAATTTCCACTCCAGTAAGAAAAAAGAATTATCACTTAGCTGGATTCCATTCAGTAGTATCTCCCCAAATTCCCACATAAACATGCTCTTACCCTACGTGGAAAGAAGGGAGTCGGCACTGTGGGTTTTTTCATCAATACACACTAGTAGTTAATTTATTCTCAGCTCCACTTCCCAAGACACAAAACTTCACAGGTAGCCATTCTCTTGAGTGTTTGGTACCATTGCCGTAATGCAAGTGCACCAGTTGTCTGAGGAATAAGGACTTTAGGTACAACTGCACCAGTCAACAACTCTGAAGTTTTAAGGAAATAATAGGACAGCCAGTTTTTTATTTTGGTACAACACTGTCATGTTGCAGTAAGAACATAAACTAAGTGCAGGTTCACTTGTTGCTGCATTTACTTGGTTTCATTCTTTCTGTTGCTCCAATTAAACATCAGAACTTTGCAATGCCTAACTTCTTTTAAAAAAGTATAACAAAGTAATAGAAAATTCTCACCCTAAATTGAAAAAGGTTCTATTTATATCTATACCTGGAAAGTTTTTGAACTCTTTCAGCAAAAGAAGTTTCATGGGAGATGGTTTTCATCAGCAGGATGAATAAAAGATGAGTTGCAGGTGAATAAGGTAGAAATATTTATTACTTGCATTCACTGAAAATGACACTAGAATGCCTCTGAAAGCTGGGCTTAAAAATAAATAAACAATAAACCCACAAAACATTAAAACAATTAATTTGCACTCCAGAAAAGAAAATGAGTACACCTATCTTTACATGGGGTGCTTGTAAAGCTACACAAAATGAAACCTGGTTTTGTAGCATATCTGTAAAAGGACAGCAGTGTTGCATTGTTTTTATGGGTTTTACAGAAGGTTCTACACTCTCTTCTGCCTCTCACCAGAGACATTTTTCAGGCTATTGACTAGTGCAATCTGTCCTACCGTAGACAAATACTTCAAAGACACAGGGCATACTATAAACAAAGTCGTACCAAAAATAAGTAACCTAAGCAGTGTTAGGCACATTTTTTTGAAAGAGGATCAAGGTCATTAGGAAATCCACTCTCTAATATTATTATAATTTGAAAAATACAACAATTACCTCATTCATAAACACAGATCTGCAAATGAGAGAACAGTCTCTGTCCATAGCCCCTGTGAATTCCTGAGGTATCACAGCAGAGTAAACCACCGGCAAACAGTAAGTTTCTTAATGCATGGCAACATCAGAATTAGGGATGGATGCATAGCTTTTATTTGCTTTACATATGCTTGCAAACAGTAAGTG
This sequence comes from Chloroceryle amazona, assembly GCA_027560015.1. Lineage (NCBI taxonomy): Eukaryota > Metazoa > Chordata > Aves > Coraciiformes > Cerylidae > Chloroceryle > Chloroceryle amazona. The sequence continues at coordinate 20,427 of JANHFX010007558.1, forward strand.
GTAACTATTTTTTTTTTTTTTAAAAGAAGATGATGCAACATAAACCCTAATCCTGGAAGATCTTAATCATGACTGACTTAGCCTAAGAATCTAGATAAATGACTAGATTTCACTTTTAATAGAGAGCACAGCAAAGACCTGATTAGCAAGTATATCACATGGGTCTGAGTGATACCCTCCCCCCCCTCTCCTCCAGAAGCATTTGAATGTATTTTCCAGACTAGAAGTCTGTCCAGACAAAAACAACTTAAGTTAAGCCGTAGTGTAGCCAGGGGGCCACTGCAGTTACCTGCAGCTTCTGAGCTGCTTAGGTAACGGTTGAACAAATATTTTCACAGCTAGAAAGCATCTTTTCTTCTTGTGCAATCAAAGATTCTTCACAAAACTCAGACAGGTACCTTTTGGCTTCACTCTCAAGTTCTTGTATCTATCAGTGCTGGGACAAGGAGACTTTTCACAAACCTTAACTGCTTAGGATACTTGGGACATTAAAACTTGGTTTAGGCAAATAATTAATCAAACTCTTGTTCAGATTACCCAGTTCATAAATTGGAAGTAAAATCACACAAATTTTCTAAAATGTGTGTAGGCGATTTGTGGGTTGTGGGTTTTTTTTCTCCATTTTGCAGCAGCACCTGACTTTATGTTATGAACAGAGAGAGAACAGTGAAAAGAGACTGAAGGCGTAACCCAGCTCTCCTGCAAAACTCAGATGACATCTTCTGGCCAACCTTGGTTCTGCAGGCACAAAGTAAACGATTTATTCAGTAATGCACTGTAATTTAAATCCTTTTTTATTAAGAAAAACACTACAGAACTGTGGAGAATGAAATAGTGATGTGAAAGCAACAAAGACCATTTCAGAGAGCACGAATCTGAGCGCACTGAACAAAAATAGAAAAAAGCATGTCAAAGGCTCCAACATCAGTGCTCAGAATTCCTGAGCTGACTGTAAACTGCTGGTTTCTAATGCACGTCGGTTCCCTACAGCCAGGAAGAACTATTTCCAAAGCTAGCATATTTTGGCTGATTTGAGAGAAGTACAAAATCAGAGCCTGAAGTAACCAATGCACTCTAGAACAAGTCCCTATAGGATTGGCTCCAAAATTGCAGAGAGAGGCACAAGTAATATGCTTTATGACCCACTTACCTGCTGTCTAGGGTTCCAGCACCCTTTTAAACATTGCTCATTGACCACATTTTCCCCCTCCACATTGCTTCCAATTCAAAAAAAACCTCACCAGAGGATAAAAAAAACCATATTCTTTTCTCTCTAAGAGAAGCCACCAGTTAAGTTTGTTTAACCTAAACAGAAATGTTAATTATATTTCCTTTCCACGCTCCCAGTCATCTTTTTCCTTCAAGTTGTAAAAGCGCTTCAGTCAAAGGATCCTGAGAGTCTCTGACAGTACAGGCTCAAAGAAGCCAAACTCAGGCAGAAGTCCCACGGCTTATTGACGTGGTGCAGTAGTGCAGGCCAACAGGCTGTGAAGTCCCTAAGCTGCAATTAACTAATGCAGTAAGAAATAAAGACTAACAACTGGAGAGATCCAACAGTAGCAGTTTGAAGGACTTCTTCAGGATAAAGACAAAGATTTAGTAAAATTTAAAGTGTTATATTTGACAATAATACTTTGAAGGTTTCTCAACAAATACAGAGAAAGAAATTTTATTTCCCCCCCTCCGCATCACACCATGCTTTGCAAGAGAAACACATGCCTTGGATTCTTACTTTTCTACTTACTACTGAAGTATTAAGCCAGTGGTAGTAAAAAGCACACACCACCAATGTGACCAATTGATTTCTGACAAACCACAACATGTCCACAGTTCTACTTTCAGTTTGAAGTAGAATTACAGCACTGAACAGAGAATCTCTGCTTGACTAAAGCAATACCAAGAAACTCTTCCTCAAAGTGTAAACAAATACCTTCTTTTGGAAGGGAAAAAATAATAAAAACCTGTCTCAAATTATTTTCCCTTTACATTCCCCACCTCTCCCCACAAAATAATTTGTAACAGCAAATGAAAACAGCCCACTTAAAGCCAAAAGAGCTTAGAAATGCTGCTGGAAGCTCCACCCGCTCACCTTGTAGGCAGACCAGACCCCTCCCCAGGTTAACACAGGGCCTGACCTCTGCCATTTGCCGTTTTCTGGCAGATGAAATCTCAGTCTCCACAGTATCAGCCTCAAGGATGAGGGCACATTTTTCAAGTAAGTTGGACCCGGACAACAAGAATTTCAGCAACTTCTATAACATCTTGTACACACCTGAAGTCTTTCTGCATTTCCTGTCCAAGATCCAAGCATCAGATTTCTTGAGGCAATCCTGTTTACTGATAAAGTGGAAACACACATAGAAACTTAGAAATGTCTGGGTTGGAAGGGACCTCTAGAGGTCATCCTGTCCAACCCCCCTGCTGAGAGCAGGGACATCCTCAACTAGAGCACACCTCCAATATGCACCAAATGAAAACAAACAGCAGACGACAACACCACCAAAACAACATCAAAATACTCACAAACTTAAGAGTAAAATTAGTTTTCCAGAGCAGACAGGTTTTAAGGATGCATTCAGTGATTGCAATTGTAGCACTGAATTACAGGTCAATCCTGAATAATAAAAACAAATATTTAACAGTTTAAGTTGCCTTCTAATCAATATCTAAAACAGATTATTTGAATGCATGTAAAAGCACAGAGAATTTTTATCCAGAGGAAAAGTATATAAAAATCCACATCTGCTACTGGTTTATGCCCCAAGATGTCATCTACTTAAGATCTTGAGAAAAAATTAAGTATTTTATCTTTCAAAATGCAGGAGGAAAAAAAGTGCAATATTTTTATCTGCTCTGCTGCACCCACATGAGTTCTTACTCAGTGGAAACAGCAGTAAACAGTCCTGTATTCCCAGTAGACACATTCTTGTCAGCAACAGTTACTGCTGTGTGTATACAAGCAAGAGTCACTAGAGAACACCATATGTTTGAGAAAATAAAGCTAATTTGCAAGCTTGGATTTGCACTCTAGAAAGCACAGTACAAAAGAAGTATCACTGTAAAATACACAACAGTATATGTTCAGAGATTAGAACATACATTCATTAAAGAACCTTGCACCTATAAGGAAAAGCTGATGTGCAAAGGCAAGAATAAGAGTAAAATAAAGTTTAAAACTATTTTGGTGAAATATTAGCATTGTTATTTCTCTAAGTCAAATCTGAAAAGTGCTCTCTCTTTTGCTGTATTTACAATCAGATGAATTTCTGAACTGGACTTGTCAAACTTCATTTAAATTACATTGGGTGGATCTGATGCAAAGCATTTCATAGATTAATACTTAAGAAAAGTGTATATTCTTCAAGCAAGTTAAGTACTTACATGCTTAAGTCTAGTACCTTTAATTCCTAAACAGGGAACCATGAAGTCCCTTGTGTGTTAGAGCTGTATGTTGTCACACAAGTCCAGACACAGAATTAAGAGAATATGCACTCACACTTCAAAATAATTGTTTTCTAGCTTAAAAAAAAAAAATTAGGGGGAGAAAAGAAAAAAAAAATCCCAGGGCTCTGTGAACAGCTTTTTTAGTGTTATCTTCATATATAAAAGACAATTCGTTCACATGTCTGACACATCAAATAAAGGTTTGGTAGCTTGTTTATTTCATTCAATTACAGTGCTTCAATAGGAGGCTACTCATTTTCCACAAGAGCAGAGACTTTCTTACGCTCCATACAGCTACAGGAATTATCCATATTAAATTGTACCAGTCGCAGTGAAATTTGTCTCATTTGTTCATTTGGATAGTTTCAACAGTGGTTTCCATGGACTCAGAACAGGGTGAGCAATCTTTTTAGTTCAGTTACATTTCAGTGAACTTTCATGAAAATATTTTTCTTCAGTGCCTACAAACCTGGAAACCCAGGGAACTTCACCAACTCACTTCTAGAAAGTTATTTTCAAGACTAGTAAGTAACAGATTTAGGAACTTCCAGACCGTAACACTGGCAACAGCTTGACTATCAGAGAAAAACAGTAATGGTTTTGGTATCTAAGTGGGCTAGTGGTATAGAAGAGCAACAGTACAAGTCTCTATTCATTGTTTCTGTAGTAATTTTCGATTGTTTCTGAATTAAAATACACCACAGTAACTGTGATATCATCTCTGTACATTCTTGCAAGGTCTTCAGGCAGCGTCAGCATTGCAGCAAGTTTCTCTTGGTCCACCTCCCCATACTCATTACTTCCAACTGCATGCCTTATTAAATGAGTAGCTATGTTCTGGTCAAGTGAGGCATTGCCTCTGTTTTTCCTCTGAAGTAACAAGCTATGCATATAACCCAAATTAACTGGTTTCTCAAAAGCCAGTTGTGGTTTCTGCACATTAAGCTCTGCAAGGTGTCCAGCAACAAGTTTTACAACCTTCTCGTTACTTAGCATCTCCCATAGTCCATCTGAAGCAATAACTAGAAATTTATCTTTGCTTCTTAATTTGTGGTATGTGACTTCAGGCTCTGCAGTTAAATAAGGGGGTGTGTGGTAGTTTGGAGGAACATACTGATAAATATTTAAAGCCTCAACATCACAGCTATTCTCAAGAACACTGTGTTGCAATTCTTTACTCCATTTTAATTGTACATCTCCAAAAGCTCTGGAGGGCATGAGAATCCCCAGTAATCTGTCATTCATAAATAGAGTTTTCTCCTCAGACCTAGGATGCTCTCTCTTCAGTCTTCTGATTTCAAATTCATCAAAGGCATTGTGGTCTCGGGTTAGAGGGAGAGTAGACCACGTTCCATCTTCTTCACAAACCCCTAAAACTGCTCTGCAATCACCAGTATTTGCAACATGTAAGTGAACACCATCAATGTGAGCTACGCAGGCTGTTGCACCAGAAAAAGCTACTTGAAGGGCAACATTTTTCATCAACTCATTTTCCTGGGGAGCCTGAACTTCCAGTGATATGTCAGAGTCTAACCTTTTGAATGCACATATCATGGCTTCTTCTAAACTAAATCCTGGCTCAGCATCTAGGTCCAATAAATGCTGCCAGTAAACCCGGAGGTTTTCAAAATATTGTGAAGTTATTTCTTGATACTCCACATCATTTGGATGCTTGTGCCACTGCAGAATAGGAAGAACTGGTTTCATGCACTCCACAGCAAGCTCAATCTCTTCCAGGGTTTGCCGAGACATGAGAGAAACCGCTATATAATGAAGCAGCCTCTCACTTACTGCCTGAGCACATGCAGAACCTGCATGACCATCGAAGACTCCAAACATCATCCCTTTGGTCTGCAAGCAAGTGGCTGCACTTCTGCGATCTTCAATAGGGGTGTTGGATGCCAACTGGTTACTTTCAAACCTCAACACAGAATTTGCATTTTTACCATTCAAATCCAGTATTTTATGGGATAATTCACCTGCTCTGAGTATATCATTGATTTGTGATGGAGACAACTGGAAAGAGAAATGTTCTTCCTCGGTGGAAGTGTGTCGGAATGCTTTTTTTAAGGAGAAAGTATTGTTTAAGCTGCAGCTCCCAACAGGGTAGAGATGTGTTTTGGAGAAAGCAAGCTTCCATTTTATCTTGTTTCTATTTGGGATATAGATGGAGTACAAGCGTCCTTTTCCTTGTAAAACAATGCTGTTCCTTGCGGAGCTTAAGATCCAGGATGATACAGTTCTTGACATCATAAGTCACTCCACAAACAGGAGCACCTCTCTTCAGTAATGCAGAATGTTGTTACAGACTGGAATATAAGAATAGGAAAGATATACAATTTAGAAGGTTCACAAGAAGCTTTCTATATAGCAATACAAAAAGCAGGTCTAGAGCTCATAAAAATATTCAGTACTTTTTTCCCCAAAGACCATTACAGAGGCATCTCAAAAACAAAACAATGTATCATTTAAAAGTGATATAACTTTAGAATACAATGCCCCTCTCCAGTTAACTCATTGGAAAAGCTGATTTTTATTTTCCAGGCGTCTTTCCTCATTGTAAAAAAGCTAAAAATAAATTCCAATAGTACAAGAAATGTAATTGTAAACTGCACTGTGAAAAGCCTCATCTAACAACAGAGAGCAAATGGATCCAACATGTTAGAAAATAAGAACCCAAGTGCCAATTAATGTGCAACTTTAAAAAAAGCCTGCTAGATTACAACTCTATTAGCACACTAAATATAAAAGCAAGAGGAGACCAGTACTCATACTCTATGGAAAAACTGAAAGATGTAGCAAATTAGTGATTTATAGGAATTGCTGTGATCTTCACACGTTAGTCTACCTTTCCAATTCTCTTCTAGCTTATAACCTTGACTGTTGTTTGGGGGCTTTGTGTTTTGTTTGGTTTTTTGTTGTTGTTGGTTGGTTTTTTTTTTTTACCTTCAAGGTCTTAACCAACCTTCACACAGGTAGGATTTTTGTGCAGCTGAAGGCAGAATCTACTGCTGGTTAATTAATGCATTGATCACAGCTTCATGTACTTTGATGTGATGAAAATTATAGCACAGTTACATTAACAACTTTTATAGGTTTACAACTCCATTTGTTCATTTGGAGTGCAACTAGAACAAGCACCTGCGAAGAGCTCTGCTGCCAATAGCACTAAAACCTAGGGGACCTGAACAGCTGAAGTTCTTCTGTTGCCACAGGGGAGGTACATCATATCGTCTCCTACTTGAAATAAGGTAGTCCAGCTGTGGGAAGTTGTTAAGTACAACCAGGTGCTTACCCCACAACACAATTTTGCCCCGTGGATTTCAAAATTTACCTATAAGAAGCATTGCAAGTACAATTACTCCTAAAAGATAATACTAGCAGCCTGTTAAAATAATACAGTTCTATGTGAGATCTGAACCACTTTCAGGAAGCCGGTAGCACCATGTGCTCTAGGTCTCAGGCTGAAGATGCTGCACACAATTTCATTATTAGGTTCCTTAGCAGGGCACTTCATGAGAAATAACAAGAAGCCACTCTGTCCATTTGCATGAAAATGTTTCTAAGAAATCAGCAGGAACTAAAAAACAAGCTTGAACTATTCTAAACAAAAGGCTTACTAATACAACCCAAGGACTTTGCTGAAATCCCATCTGGAAAACAATAGCAACATGTCACAAAACATTTCTGCAGCGTACCACCCATGCTTATCAACAAAAAGAGCAGACAAGCCATTCCAACAAGGACCCTACCACTATAATTCTGGGGACCCTATGAGGACAAGTGAAGACCCAACATAGTTTTATGGCCAGTGTTGTGAGAGCAGATGGAAAAAAAGCAATGCCAGTTCATTCCTTGAGGTTCCCGCGAAGTCTCCTGGGACACTGGCATCTCCCAACACAAACAACACCTTTTGTTGTACTGCAGGGACAACACAACCAAAATAAAGTTAATAAGGAAGACAGCTGATACTGATAACTCTAGCATCAGCTAAACCCAAAAAGCATCAACAACACGGGAGAAGCCTTTGTGTGTGCCAACCTTTCCCTGACCATTCCCTGTCCTGTATTTTCTTCTTTTTCCTCCCATTCTTCTGAGCCACATCAGATTGAAACAATGATGAGTTTCATGTTCTTCTCTCAAAAAGCCCACAGAAAGTGTTTTAAACAAACTTACCCTGTTCACATCATTTGGCTGACAGGCACATCAAGGTGGTGGGTTTTTTCCCCTAGCAGCAGGGTTGCCTAATAGCATTTAGACACGTGTTTGCCTAAGGTCAGGTAGCATTGACCTGTCCCAGAGCACATTACAACACCATCCCTACTTGCTGTCCATAACTACATATTCACATCCTCAGGCTCCTACCCAATTGCAGTGTGCAGGTTCCACAGAGACACCCACACCCCTTAGCCACTCCAGCCCAAGCCACATTAAAACACCGTAGCGGTGCTAATAAAAGCAATCTGCTAAAGACCATTATGCAAGGGCCAATTACATAAAGCTTATGCTCCCTGCCTGGCACACCTGCCACTTCAGCACCAAACGCAGCACTTCCTCTTCAGTGAATGGGTGGAATCACTGAAACCCAAACTGCCCCCACAGCGCAGCCAGCTCGATGCCGGAAAGTCAGAGTCCTGGGAGCACCGGGAGCTCACAGAAGAGGGACGCCCGCTTTGTGCAATAAAAAAACCCAGATATCCATTATATGTAGCTTTACAGTCCCGCCAAGACCTCCCACATACGCCCCCCCCC
>JANHFX010007562.1:0-13038 GCA_027560015.1 Chloroceryle amazona
GGTGACCCTGCTGGGTGGAGCAGGGGGGTGGCACCAGAGCATCTCCAGAGGTTCCCTTCCAACCCCCACCCTGCTGGGGTTCTGTGAACCACACCAACTTTGACTTCAGACTCAGGACCTAAATTGCTCACCTGTATTTTATTAAAGAAAAGCTTATCCCACAAACTGTTGTTTCTAATGATCCCGTTTCGAACTTCAGCCTTTTTCCGTTTCGCAGCAAATTCCAGAATCCAGCGCTTGAGGGACGTGTCCGCCTGGCTGAAGATCTGCAGGAGCAGGGGGTGACCCGAGAGAGAGAGAACATCAACACCTCTTCTCACCAGAACAGCCACCCGGTTCTGCCGGGGCCAGGTTGGGTGTAGTTACATGAGCAGGACAGTTAATGGGGCTACACGAGTGGGGAAAAAAGTTGGAGGGGTTTGTTTTGCTCTGTTTGCTCTTGCACATCCTGTTCCTTTGGGGGAAAAGTGAAGATGATGGTGAAGGCTTTGGCTACATTTCCATCACTGCTGTTTCTAGATGATTTCCACAGTATAGGGTTCAGTGAATGAGCAACTGGGGATGAGCGATTTGAGTCCTAGAGCAGCATCGGCGCTGGCTGGTGAGGTGGTGGGGGCTGCGTTTACCTCAGCTTCACCAGCATGAACTTACATCTCCACAAAGGAGAAACCCCGGTGCCCATCCCTTTAATGAGGCACCAGAACCCCTGATCCAACAGTCCTGACCTTGGGGAAAAATTAAATCAGTAGCTTGTGCTTAAGATCTTCTTTAGAGGATAAGTCTACTGAGGAATAAATATTCCCAACTGTCTTAAATACCTTTCAGGACCACCTTCTACTTTTAAAGCCTTCTAGGTCCAAAAGCCACCCTCACAATCTCACGCCCTAAATCCTCATCAGATCCCATTTTTCAGCTGTCATTGCCACCAGAAAGGGATTCAAGCTGCAAAACCAGTTGAAGGGCAGAAAAGTCCCGATGCAGCCAGGTTTGACTGGTGCTTCCGTGAGGAAAAGGGAAGGTCACTGGTAACCTCAGAGAGGGTAAGAGGTTAAACACAGAGGGATTTCATAGTAGCGTGGAATAGCCACGTCTGCAGGCTGTGTTAATGAACATGATAGAGATTTGTATGAATATGATATAGATGGATATGAACATAATAGATTTGCATGGATGTAATATAGATTTGGATGAATATCATATAGATTTGGATGAATATAATATAGATTTGGATGAATATAATATGGAATTATATGTATATAAAATAAATTTATCAGAAGATAATCGAGATTTGCATGAACATAATATAGATCTGCAGACCAGAGCAGCTCTATCAGTTACATGGGGGAAGAGTGTGGTTGCAGCAAGGCGGAGAAAGCATAATCACCTCAGGGAATCTCCACGACTAAGGGGATTCTTTCACCCATGTACTAAAGGGACGTAAACTTAATATTAACTACAAAAAGAGCAAAATTCAACTCACCTTATCATACATTCTGTTTAAGAGCCGAGGCACGACAGGGAAGATGGTTGGACGCAACGCTTTCATATCATCAGATAAGAGACGGATGTCGCCTTGGAAGAAGCCGATTCGCCCTCCGTGGCAGTACACTACGGACTGGTGGGAAGCACAAGGAACACTTGTAACCTCTTTGCTTTTCATTCCCAGGGCAGAGCATCCCTCCCAAGCGTGGAAGTGCCTTTCATGATATTCTACTCTCCGTAAGGCAAAAATAGAACTCGAGAAATCTCTATAAAATCTAACTGTACATTTGACACTGAAGAGAAACGTACGGATAGTTCTGGGCACTTATCAGAACTGGCAATTCAGCATCCACCAAATTTGCCACTGTTTCTGGAAGAAATAGGAAGCAAAGTTTTTAGAAGGGATTTCCCTTCATCCCACACGTACGGGGATGGAGAAGTCGGAGTTAGGGTCAGATTGTGGATCTGAACTTCTCTGAAGCCCAGACCTACCATAGCAGCTCCCAGCATGAGGACCTATTGTCAATAAACGCATGCATATTAAGAAAGGGTGTAAAACATACTGAGTGGCAGCCGATTTTTAGGTGTTAATACTTTAGTTTTGTCTAAATACAACAATATAGACTACGTTAGCAATACAGTGCCTGATCCTGTATCCCAGAAATAGAAGCCCGCTTCACAAAAGGTGCTTTACTGGTATGGAAACCACAGATCCAGGAGTTTTGTACTTGGAAAGCTAACAGGCCACATAGATCAGATCAGAATAGAGCTGGATAGGGTGGGATGGGGCAGGGCGGGCTGCCTGCCATCAAGCCAGCTGAAGCAGCAGCTCTGGTAGTCAGGACTAGTCAGTGCCTTGGTCGAACTGGTGTTTTATCACTGGAGAGCGTTTGGAAACCAGCATTGCTACCCTGCTTTTGGAGCGCAAGCAGGAAAAGGCATCCCCAGCCCCGGTCCCATCCCCAGCCCGCGATGCCAGGAGCTGAGCCTGGACCAGCGCGCTCTGCAAGGGGTAGACTGAGAACATCAGCTCCCTCCTGTGGACTCATCTCCCCAGAAAATAACTAAAAAAAGTTTAATATTCCTTAAGAGACACCCAAGTCTTTTTGTGCTGCTTCTAAAAAGCTGTAGGACTAACTGGAGTGCTCTCACTGCTTGGCCAACCAGTTAGAGAGTGGCTCCATCAGCTGAAACCACAGGAATTTTATACATGGGATGTGGGTTTAATGAACACCACACTGCGGAATCTGCATTGTACACTGCACGTGAATTTAAAAAAGGAAAAGATAATCAGTGTGCTCATTGGGAATTGTAAATTACTGGAAAGTTTGAAAGAATGCACCCCTATAATTTTAACTGTAGGTTCCAGGAACTAATAATGTTGTTTAAAATTAGGGAAGCTGACACCATGCTGGCTGTTCAGAATACTTTGAAAATTTCTAACGAAAAAAGACTTCATATTGATGAGGCTTTTTAACAGGGAAGATCAACCCGAACACCCTTTGGAGGCCTGCCCCTTTCCATATGGCAACATCCTGGGAAATGAAGTTATTTCAAATATTTATCTGTGGGTTTTTTCCCCCAGATGACTCCTTAATCATAATCTTCCTGTTAGCTGCCAAAGCAGTTTCCCTGAACAGTGGGGCCATACTGACCACCTTCCCTCTCCACATTTTTCATGGACTTTCACCTCCAATTTGCAAGGGTTTGGTTTGTTTGGGTTTTTTTTTACCAAGGTAGAATATATTATTTCTGGCACAGCTGCTACTAAGAAGTGGGAGGCTCATCCAACTCCAAAAATACTCTTTCAGCCCCAAACAGTCCTCCCTGAGAAAACACAGAGCTGCCACCAAACCCCAGACCAATCGTCGCATCCTGGATCCCTTTTCAGCTCTCAGCTTCTCCATCCAGGAGAACTGACGTGACGGCACAAATTATCACCGCTCTTTGCAGAAAGAGGTGGGAAAAGGCAATTCTAGGGGCTGGCAGGAGCTCCCATTTCTCTTTGCCATGATTTCCAGGGGACGCTGGCTTCCAGTTAATTCCCTGCCAGGAGGATCAGTGGGATCTTACTTTTTTTCAGTCTCTGCGAGTTTTTTGCAGCTCTGGTTATTTACGCAACAAAAGGATTTTAGCTGCTGTAGAAAATGGCACGGAATTATTTTTACTCCCGTGATACCTCATCCTAGAGTGCTTTGAAAAGCTGCCCCCAAAATAGTGCAGGGAGCAGGTTCTGCTCATGGACAAAGGGTTGCTTTCCAATCTCAGAGCCACCGGCGTGAGCTGGAGAGCTTGGGAAACTCTCCTGGAATCGCTCTGGACTCGTGGCCGTGTCACTGAGACCAGGGCTCGGGCTCTGGTGTTACGCATGTGGCACTTCTGGAGTACAAGCTTTTTTTTAGTGCTACAAGATATCGCTGGTTATTTAGTATTTTATTCATTTTACATGGTTTATAATTTTTTTGCGGCGTGGAAAAAGACAATTTCCACTGACACTAGGACCTTACCTGTACCATTCTCTCAAACATGTGTGCTAAAGGCAAATAGGAAATGTGTACATCCTCACAAGTAGGAGACCACTGACTCTGGAAGAAAACACAAGGAGCCCCACGAGGCCTCGTCAGTTCAGGCAGGTTTCTTACCTGTATAACTCTTTCAAACATGTGAGCCAGAGGCAGGAAGGAGATGAGCACATCGTCCTGTCTCGGAAAGATCACTTTCTGCAGGTGAAGGGCATGGGAGACAGAAAGGAAAGAAACACTGACAGGAAGACAACAAGAAAGTCATAAAACAATAAAAAGAAAAATGGCACCAGAGGAGCAAAAGGGTAAAGATCGTCGAGAGAGGAAGGGAGCAGCGCACGAAGTGAAGCGTTAAGCCACAGCATCAATGAAGCTCAGTTAGCAGGAGGAGTAAAGAGCACGTAGATGTACACAGAGGGCGACGGAGAGGTCTCTCCAGGGCAGGAGGCATATCGTATCCACACAGCTCACGCTGGGAACGGAGGCTCACCCCGACAGAGAACCCAATTTGTGGTCCTCTGCTTCCTACCACGAGATGCTGAGACCAGGATTTGCCATCTCGGCTGTTTGCAGACCTGCAGGAGTCTGGGGAGGACCTGCAGGAGCCTCCTGGAAGTCAGCCGGACTCTACAGGAGCATCCTTTGGCCACATCGCACAGAGCCCACCAGGGAATCACAGTGACAATCAAAGCTATTGATTTTTTTTCTTTTCCTGAGGTTAATCACTGAGTTCGGTCAGAGTATGTTGGAAAAATTAATAATTTTCTTCAGCTGCAAAAAGTAATGATCTCTGTTAGAGTTTCTCCTCATTTTAAGTGATTAAAATGTGATTTTTAAGGGCATTATCACTGCCCCATAGAGAGATGCAGTGGGGTAAAAAGAAGGCTGGACAAATTATGCAAAAAAATAAATGACCAAAGTCTTCAATTTGCCAAGGTTTTAATTCTGCCTTGGAATAAACAAAGGCCCCGAGGCTTTACCTGATCCATGCCCTAGAAGACAAGCAGCCTTTCTACCAACATTTCCAAGGGCAAGGCCAGAACAGCCTGGATTAGAAGAACTGAAAGTGTGATTACCCCATAAGTTGCCCCAAGGCTGGTGGGAAATGGGTATAAAAATCCACAAGCTGACAGCATGAGCAGCTGATACCCACTTTGCATCTCCACCAAAACCGATAGCCTGTCAGCTGAGACACGGCCGTGGATGGAGGCACAGGAGCTTCAGCCTCAGGGAATATTTTATTGGAGTTAAATCTCAAATCTGACTTGAGTGTGCCCTCCCAATGCAGCCAAGTCAGACAGGATTGACCACGTGGGGGTTTTCAGCATCTTGTTTGATAGGATTTTATGTGTCAGTCTGAACGAAGCCATTAGGGCCTGTGGATCTGTTTATAGATGATTTCAAATTTGCCTCATTTTCTGCAAGCACAGTAACATAAAACCATTAGCAGCATTAGCTGTGCTGCTTTGGGGTTTGAGGTTTTTTTCACATAAGTGCCCAGACAATAAATGATTTGGTTTTAAATCAGACCAAAAAAGATGACATTGAATAGTATTGCAGTTTGCACAGTTGTCCAGCTAAATGGAAAAATGAAACCAGCTTCAGAACATCCTCATAATAAAGCTCTAGGTTCACTTCAAAAACTGTTGTGTTTATAAAAAAGAAAAAGGAAAATCACTGCACTAAGCAAAACTGGCACCAGAGGATGTCAACAGAAAACCTACAGCACTTCTCAGCAACCCTACAGCACTTCTCAGCTTTAGGTATTTTTATTTCACTAATTTACACTACTTTCAACTATTTTCCACTTCGATGGTTTCATTGCTGCGGTTGGACATCGCCCTCGTCGTGCAGGCATCCACACTGTCACCAAAGCTCTTGGTGACTGAAGCTGTTGGATTTACAACCACTTACACCAGATTTAGGTCTCAACCTGATACCTCTGAGATTAATCCAAGAGTCCCCTTGCTGTCAGTGAGCACTAAATCTATTTCTGTGAGCCAGTCCTGGATGATGCCAAGTTCCTCTCGGCTCCCTCTAAATTAGCTCCCTTCCAAAATAAATGTTCCTGCCCTTTGAGGACCTATCTACACCTCAGTTTTCATTTGTGCATCTCGCTGCCCCTGAACCCAGCGAAGCCCAAGGGCTCACGTTGCAAATGAGTGGAGCCACAGCCCTGCAAACACTTGGACACGTGAATTCAGTGGGATTTCTTCCATCACCGCTCCAAGTTCTTTACAGCAGTGGTGTCAGAAAGTTCAAGGACTAAGACTGGAGTATTTTCAGCGCCAGTGATTAGACCAGCAAGGGGTATAAGGTAACAAACTGCCTGTGTCGTGTGGATGTTGTGTCTTTAGAGAGTTATTTTAGAGATTCTTTATGTTTGTTAGCTGCAAGCTGTATAAAATCCTTAATAAGTTGTGCTGAAGCAATTCTTGCTTCCTGTATAGAATTGTCAGGGTTGGAAGGGACCTTAAAGCTCATCTCATTTCAACCCCCTGCCAATGGCAGGGACACCTCCCACTGGAGCAGGCTGCTCAGAGCCTCATCCAGCCTGGTCTTAAAAATCTCCAGGGATGGGGCTTCCCCCACCTCTCTGGGCAACCTGTTCCAGTGTCTCCCCACCCTCATAGTGAAGAAATTCTTCCTAATGTCTGACCTGAATCAACCTCTCTCCAGTTTTAATCCATTCCCTCCAGTCCTATCACTGCCCCACAGCCTAAAAAGTCCCTCCCCAGCTTTCCTGTAGCCCCATGAAGATCCTGGAAGGCCACAATAAGGTCTCCCTGGAGCCTTCTCTTCCCCAGACTGAACAACCCCAACTCTCTCAGTCTGTCCTCACAGGACAGTATTGTTTCTAAACCACAAGTTTTCCCATTATATGAAACATATTCTACAAGTACTTGGCCAGTGCTATTCTTATCTAAAAATATGTATAACAGCAACCAAGAGATACTTTAATATCAGTGAAATTAACCATTCTTGCAAAAAACTTCCACGTTTCTATGTATACACACACACTTATATGCAGAGAGTGTTCAAATAAATGAGGACATCGTGCGGGCACAACTGGACACAAAGAGCACAAGTGGACCCTGCACCTGTTGCAACTGCACCAGGCTCATTTACTCTCCTCATTTTTCAAAAGGAGTTAATTAATTGGTTTGCAGGAGCCAACAATGCTCCTCAAAAACACTTTGCTCCTTCCAGAGCCAGGGAACCAGTGCTGGGAAGGGGATTTAATCCCCTCCAGTGTCATAAACTCAGATTTACACCTATTTCCATGGATTTGGCCCTCGCATTAAAAGAAATTTCCCCTCTTATCTGCAAGAGCACAGCTCCAGCCCGCACAGGGCCACAGTTTAACCCCCACACTCTGCACACAGCAGCATTTCCTAGGTCAGGGTATTCACCTCCGTCACTTTCAAAAAGCCTGAAAAATCAGCCACCACGTTCCCATGAGTCAGCATAGCACCTTTGGGGTTTCCTGAAAGGAAACAAAGAGGGATTTTAGACAGTGAGCCAGCAGGTAATTTCCAAAAGCTTAACCAAAACTCAAACAAGGAAGAGTTAAAATATTAACAATTCTCCTTTGGAATTTTAAAACTGATGCAATTTTTGCAGCCGTTTCTGTGCAGTAATTTGCACTGAAAGCACTCACTGCAATACTCAGAATTTAATAGAATGATACTGCAAACACAAATGTTTCTGTTGGAGACTGGCAGCAACAGTTTCCAGCAGAATTAGCCCAACTGCAAGTTCTGAGAGCACTTGGATGGTGCCACTTGATGAGCGGGGCCATCAGCCCTGGCTGGCTGTTGGCAGGATCCATCTCCTATGGGTTTTGACTGAGAATGATGCTAAATACCAACGAACCCCATTTCAAAGGCTGTTAAGCTCTTACTTTGTACACTGGATAACCCGAACGATGCAGAAAACAGGTTAACACATGGTAAAAAATAAGCAACCACAAGACCCCAATGAAACTGCCATTCAGAAAAGCCATCAATGTTGTCAGCAGCAGAGCTGAGCTGTCCTGGACACAGCACCAAACCCACAATGGAGCCAGCAAAGCCCCTGGGTCATGTCCCATGCCAGTACCGGGCACTGCACCGGCACCACTTCACCCACCACCCTCACGGGCAGCTCCACACTGGTGGAATTTGCTTTTTCACCCTCTTTTCCAAGCTGAGAATCCCCCTTGACACCACGATATAATTTCTGGATTTCACAGCTGTTGGCACGCCAAAATCCAGTGTCTGCTTACGGCAAACGCGCCACTTGGACCTTCTTGAGCACACGAACCGGAGCCAGAAGCTCCATCCAGCCCTGGCACGTGGGACTCTGCATGTCCTTCTCTCACAGCACTGTCCCTTCTCATCATCCTCAGAGGGTTTATTTCTGAAAAGAAGGCGCAGCTCGGCTCGAATAAAGATTACAGAGCCAGCCTCTCTCTCTCTCTCTCTCCCCAGAGTGGTTTTAAGGAGATTGTTTTAATTCGATCACACCACGGCAGTGCAGTTCCTGCTACGCCGTGCGGAAGCAGATCAGAGGAGCTTTACCTGCAGGTAACCTGCATGGGCCAGCCTGGCAGGCACAGGGATGCCCCCAGGAGCTTTGCAATGCTCTTACCGTCCCCGACGGACTCAACAGCCTCGCAAAACTGTCAGTCAGCTGGGATTTCATCCTGGCTTCTTCGGATTAGGAAAGGGGCGACGGTGTTTTGTGAATCAGGGTTGGGAAAATAAGCTTAATTGTCTCAGTTTCAGAGCAGTTTGCAGCTCTGGCAGCTCATGGGTGCAGACACAGAGCCACAACCCAGCTCAGGCCCCGCTCCAGGAGCCGTGGAGCTGAGCCCTGTGCCCTGCCTGCATCGCTGGCATCGCTTCTGCACAGCCTCGCAAACAATTCAATAAAGGCCCAGCCAAAAGGTGTAATTATTGCACACATTTATTGCACTAAAGCAGGACAGCTTGAACACAATGGATTTTACTGCAAACTTGGTGTTCTGAGCACCTTTGAGTGATTCAGTCCCAAACGCTTGCGGACGAACGCAGCGCGCAGGGCGTTCCTTTGCTCTCACACTCATCCTCCTGGGGAGCTCGGATGTGAAGCTGGGGCTGACAGCTTTGCAACCACAACTGCTCCTGTCCTAACCTGCTGGGACAGACAGGCTTTGCAGGCACCAGCTCAGCCAGGCAGGTTTCGTTTCGAGGTGCTTGTTTTCACAGCTGGCTGCACACGTGGATCCCGACCTCAAGAAAACTCCACGAACCAACGTCAGCTGTAGCTACACACCAACCGCCCCAAAATCACTCGTCTTGTTTCAGTTGTGTCTAGACACCGAGAGGACATTCTCAGGACTGCTTAGGAGGTTCAAAACTGCACCTTCCGGCTCCACCAGCAGCAGATCTGACTCCTGCACCTTGATGCAGCTCTTTGGATTTCTTTTAGATTTCTCAGGTGCTTGGAGACTTCAGACTCATTTACTTACTCCACCTCTGACTTTGACCTCTGCTGAAACACCCAAGACGTGCCTGGAAGCAGTGTGAACAGCCTGGCTCCTACCCACGTGCTGCCCACAGCAGGTCCCACAGCCCGGCCAGGCTGCGGTGTTAATGGCATCAGAGCAGCAGCCTTAGAACCTGGAGGGCCAGCGTGAGAACCATTTCTCCTTCCTCAGGAGAAATCGAGCGCAAAAACCACGCTGCCATGGGGGAGCTGCAGCTCGTTGGGCTGGGTGATACCTGTAGATGTTGACCTTCTTTGGTTCTTCTGTTTCAAGAGCAAACTCAGTAAAGCAGGTGCCTCTTGCTATGACCCCTTTCCCAGAGTTACCACTTTGAGAGAAAAAGTTTGGCACTGATGCTGTGTGGTTTTTTTTTTTTAAAAAAAAGTAAAAAATCCATGCCATATCTGTATGACTGCTCTCAAGTTTCCATCTCCTGGTAAAAACACACCTTGTTGTGCCCTCTTGCAGAAATGGGTGCACTGTGATCTCCATCAGTTCACAAAATCATAGAATCGTTTTGGTAGGAAGAGACCTTTAAGCTCCTTGATCCCAGTCATTAACCCAGCACAACCAGGTCACCACTAAACCATGTCTGGGTGTAGCAGTTTCTCCTTATCTTGGTGCCAGGCTGGTTTGACAGTTCTCGTGAGCAGCAGAAGAACCTTTTCCATGTCACTAAATGGTTCTTTCAAGTAGCAGCTCCGGCACTAGGCGTGATCCATCAGCACTGTGGGATGTCAGCACTTCCCTCCCCACAGGAGCCCTCAGCAGTCATGGACATGCCCTGGCAGGCTGTGGGAAACCACTGGGAAGCAATTTTTATCCAGTGGGTTACAGGCAGATCCTTGAGGAAATGCCAGTTTGCTCCTCCAGAGTAGCCAACATGACAAATTGTGTCCTGATGGCTTGGGGACATCTGTGTGCCTTTGGCCCATTTCCGAGTGATGATGATGATGATTTCTTGGTACAATACAAGTTGGTCTTGGGATCTGAGCTCCGCAATCTCAGTCTCTTCCTTCTCCCTGGGGAGTTATTTGGACAGCTGATCCTACCAAAGAAAAGCACACACTGAAGCCTACTTCTGAGGGTTCCTTACAGATAGCTAAAGTTGTTTCCAATTCTACAATTTTCAGCTTACAAACTCTACAGCTAAGACTTATTTCACACCACACAAAAATAACTAGAGCCCTTCAGAACTGAAGAAACCCTTGAGAACGTGTCTGTTGGAAGAAAATCCTAAATCTGGTCATTAAAATTATCCTGACGTGGGCTCTACAAAAAGCCAAGCCTTTTATGTGAAAACACAGCATGGCAAACAGACCAGAGTGTTGCTGCAACCCCCTGGAAAAGCCAAAGTGATGTGCAAAGTCCTCCAGCGGCAGAGGATGGTGCACAAAGCATTGCTCTGTGAGAGTTTAGTTCGCAGGTGATTTGCAGGATGTGCAACTTCTGGTTTGGATGGGAGAAAGCAAATGAGCTCCCTGGTTGTCCTCTTTCTATAACTCCAGGTTAAGAAAAACCCAAACAAAGCCTCTTAATACATTTTGAGTTTGTACTTGGAGCTGATAAAGCAGCTGCCTACCTGATCTGCAGTAGAAGTCTTCTTCAGGAGGTGGAAGATGGAGATGGCCCCTCTTGCTCAGCCTCATCTGTAGGCTGAGCAGCAGAAACAGCTCCCTTCTTGGAGGGCAGCTTGGTGTCAAGCGGTATCTTCTGCTTGCCTACATGAGCAAAGGCCAAACCAAGGATGCTTTGGGGTAGGACCAAGCACTGAGCAATGCTGAGAACACAGGTGAACCTGGAAGAGCTGCCCCAGTGGTCCCTGGAGCGTAGTCCTTCCCTGCACGGCTTTTGGGGAGATGTTATGGAGGTGAAGTTCTCAAGAGTAGGAAATTCTTGCAAGCTGTATGAAAAGCACGGTCTGGAGAGAGGGGAAAGCACTGCAGCTGCTAAGAACAGGCAGTAAAATGCTGCTGCTCCTCTCCAAGAAAAAGTCCAGTGGCACACAGGTCCCCACAGTGTGGGCTGCCCCAGCTCATCCCGGCACGTGCTGCCCCCAAGCCAACCTGAGGAGATGGGGAACACGAGCAAGCTTGGGCACGCTGCAGAGGAGACAGAGGTGCTGAGGACCTTGGGGGGGCTGGGGACATCAGTGTGCTTCGGATACAGAGAACAGAAAGCTCTGGATCCACAATTCTTTTTTTTTTTTCCCCCAGAGATTTGCAGAAGATAAAATTCACTCAAGTGCTTCACAACTACGGTGCAAAATGGGAAGCAGAAACATGGGCAGACTTCCAGGCAGATGGAAAATTGTTCTGCCAAAGTGTATGTCAGGGAATTCAAGTGAATAATAAAGACATGATTATTTTTAACTTGCAATCTACACGAACGTATACACATCTAAAGTCTTAAAACCACATAGAAACCATCATTGCCATATCAGCGTCACAGCAAGTTCGAGGTGGCATTAATAATTAATTTGATAATCTAACATTTGGGGATTAAAACCCCTCTTCCTTTTACCTGTAGTGCCACTAGTAAAGCAGACAATTGATAGATCTTCTGGTCGAGGAGGCTAGAAATACACAAAGAGAATAAGAAAATCACATCAACCAAATGCAGGAAGGTCAACGGTAGACTGATGTCACTGGATAAATGTAAAGATCAAACGAGTTATCTTTTAGCTCTGCATTAAAAGCTTTCATTCCCCTTGGCAAAAATAAAAAGCCCATCATTAAACTCTTTTTAATCAGTTTTCTTCAGCTGGTGGAGTATCTGTTCCTCCCTTACGTTTTGCTCCAGCTGCATTAAGGGTGTGCTTTAGTGCAAGACAACTTTGATGGTTAGTATTTTCCAAGGCACCACCCACACCTGTAGGCATGGGGAAAACTTGAGACAATTTACAGATTCCCAGATAAATTCTGGAAACGTGTGGAGATCCACAACAGGGAACAACTTTCTGAAGCTACCAATTGCTCCCATTTCCAGTAGCATCGCTGTGTTCTCAGCACCATGGCAAGCGGGAAATCACAAATGAAGAAATAAAGCATCCTGAAAATCAGAGGCTGCTTTTCAAAGGTTTGCATGAGTCCGAATAGCCAGTGAAAAACAGCAAGGCAATTGTCCAAAAATATCCCAGAGAAATAATGCCAAGTAGTGTTTCTGAGCTATAGAAACCCCACTGGAAAGCCAAGGGGGCAAACACATTCCCCCGGTGGAATTAATGTAGCTTAACGATGGCATTTAATTACTGTCCCATTAACATGTGCAGCAAGGATGAGACATCTCAGTTAAGTATCCCAGGTGGAGGGTGTGAAGCAAATACTGAACCTCTCCGGTGGGTGGTATCAGCAGCCCCTGGGCTCTTCCACTGCCTCCCACTTGGAGAGGGTCATAGAATCACAGGATGGCTTGGAAGGGACCTGTCAAGCTCATCTGGTCCATGCCCCTGCAGGGAGCAGGGCCATCTGCAACCAGAGCAGGGTGCTCAGAGCCCCGGCCACCTCCCCTGGGATGGGGACA
>JANHFX010007565.1:0-13964 GCA_027560015.1 Chloroceryle amazona
CAGGGGGGTTCTCAGACACTGTCCACACTGGAGTGGGGCTGCCCGGGGGTCTCTGCAGTGAGGGGAGCAGAGGATGGGGCTGCAAAAGCTGCTTAAGGGATTTGAATTCTTAATCCCCATTAGAAATTAATGTCCAAATCCCTGGAGTGGTGGCAAATCCCACCCCAGAAGTTCATTTTTCTTCAAAGCAAAAAGAAACACAAGCGGCAGAGTGTGGGACCAGCAGCCCAGGGGTGGGGCTGGCCAGGGTTACTCAGAGCCCCAGGCCACCCACTGCGGGACACCTGCAGGCACCATCTGGGGACAGCCACCCTCAGTTCCCCAGTCATTGGGACATTTCTTCCCAAGCTGGCTGAGTATTTAAAAGCTCGGGGACCCAGCTCAGGATCTCATCCTGGTGACCATCCTCCCCCCTGTGACCCAGCCGGTAGCGAGTCCCCAGCACCTTCCTCCCATATTTTTGGAAAATATTTTCCTTTTCTGCAAAGCAGTAACTGGTGTGGAAAATGGCCAGGCTCTTGGGAATCTGGGCAGGTTGTGTTGCTTTGAAAGCAATTCCCATCTGACTTAACAAAGGGCTAAGCTAATTTTACACATGACTTACTTTCACACCTTTAACGAGAAGCAGTTTCTTTCTTGATGAGCAGTGCATATGGCAGATAAATTGATTATTTATTGAACGAGTGAGAACATGAAGCATGGAAACTTCACTGGATACCCGAGGTGTTGGAAAAGGGCTACAGAAGTGCATTGAAAAACGTGTTTTCTCCCCATGCAGATATGACAGAATTCATCCAGACACGCTGAGGCTCACTGACAAGGATCACAGCTTGTGCTAAGCCAGTGAAAAACCTCAAGGTATAAATTAGTTTTAAAGCCTGGCTCTAGCTGGTCTTTCCCTGGCAGTCCTGCCCCTGGAAAGCTTCAGCAGCCACATTTCACCCGTGTTTCACCATCACAGCCAGTCACGTCCTGCACAGACACTGGGATGGGAGCAACCGGCTGCAGGCTGAGCAGCGCTGGGACCAGCCCCGGGCAGATGGGTCAGGTCTGGATTGTGCTTTGCCTTCCACTCCTTTTGCCTCCAGTGGAAACCCCTGACATGGGGCACCGGGACTCACATGAACACCCCCTGACACTGCTCCTGGGCTGGGGGCATTGCACGGGCTCTTTCTCAGAGGAGGACAGAGCTGCACCATCTTTGCATGATGCAGGACCCTCCACCACTTGGTCACTAATAGGGGCAAAGAGCTCAAAGCAATGGTCACTGTCCCTGCCATGCTCATCATCTCCCTTCGTACGATGAGTATTTCTGTGCATTTCCAATCCCCTCTAAGCAAATCCTCATCTCAGGCAGGAGACGGTGGATGGTGAGAGAGGGAGGAATTTGTTGCATCCCCACAAGCCCAATGGCCACAGGGTGACCCTGCCCATCAGAGCAGGACCACCCCCAGCATCAGCTCAGGGTGCCTACAGCGTTGTGGAACCAGATTTAGAAACCCCAGGCAAGGATGGAGAGAGCCCGTGGCTCTCATAACCCACCCCAGGGCTGCATCTCCTCTGGGGAAAGAGATTTTTGGTGGATTCCACCCAAACCCCATTGACAGCAGCTGCTGCCTCGTGATACATCGTGGGCAGGTTTGTCCCCATCATCCCCCAGCTGGATGTGGACTAAATCCTGCCAGCATGGCCCATGCTCCCAGAGGCTCAAGGAGTTCTGGCATCTGCCCCTGTTTCCAGCCAGCTGCACGGGAATGGGCCCTTCTCCATTATCCTGGCCCCATCCTGGGGCTGCAGGTCCTGCTGGTGGAGCATCCTCGGACTGGGGCAGCCCAGGAATTTTGCTGTCATTTCCTCGCACAGGCAGCAACCGTAACAAACATCCTCGCCGTGGGGGAACGCGGAGGCAGCCAGGCACTGTCAGTTTGAATGACGTTTTAATTCAGGTTAATTAAAGGGTTCAGGCAGAACAAACAAGCAGACAGGCTCCTCAAAGCATGTGAGAGGAGATCGGAACCCGAGCTGACAGCCACCCATGGGGGACAGCAGATCTTGGGTGCTGAAGGGAGGAATGCCCAGCTCGCAGCTGCGCAGGGCACAAACCCTTTGTGGGTACCCAGAGCATCACCCCCAGACCCCAAACCACCTCAAAGGGGGGAGGCAAAGGTCCCAGCTCAGCCCAGGATGTGTGAGGTGCCCAAAACACTGAGCCACGGAGGTATTTCTTCAGGACAGGTCTTCAGGGAGTGTGCCCCAGCTGCTGGGTGCTGTGCGGGTGCCCCCACCTCCTCTGCATCGTGTTTGGGCTGGGTGCCTGGCTGAGCTAATTTTTAATGAGGCATGATGTGAATTTGCTCTGATGGGCCAGCGGCTGGATCTCAGGACCAGACAAGCTTTCCAACCTGAGACAACCTTCACAGAGATCAGCTTTCCACGTGCAGGGCTCCCAGCACCTGCCTCGACAGAGCTGGCTGCTGCCAAGCCTCCTGCTGGCACACTTACCTCCACAGTTTAGGACAAGCCCTAAAGGACTGTCCTAAATTTTAGGAGAAGGCAGGATCCAGCACCTGGGCAGGGTTCTCTGGCGCAGCAGCACAGCAGGGATAGAGAAGGAGAGCTGGGGCCACGCACCGTCTGCGTGGGCTCTGTGTGCAGAGCGTGAATTATTTCTTCTCTTTGCTGTAAAGCCGCGCTTCTGAGGGACACAGTCGTGAAATATAAATGCAAGACCTGCTTTAAGCAGGCAGAGCCCGGAGCTGAACGGCGGGTCTGCGCAGGCAGCAGCACGCAGCCCTTCAGCTTCCCAGCTGCAAGTTAATAATTTATGATCTTCATAAGATGAGCTGTGATCTGGGAGCTGAAAATGCCCTAGGGGCTGGCAGGGCTCCCCCCAGCACACTGCCACCAACACTTCACCCGTACTGACAACCCCTGTCCCCATAGCCACCCGCATGGTGCTGAGCAGGAGCCAACCACAGCTTCCCAGCTCAGTGGGGAGCTGGGTCTGGTCCCCAGGGAGGATGGGTGGCGTTGTTTGCCCATCCCTTGTCATGCTTTAGTCATGGGTTGATCGGTGTTGATGGTTGGCAGTGATGGGTTAGTGATGGGTTGGTGGTGGTGATGGTTGGCAGTGATGGGTTAGTGATGGTTGTTGCTGGATTAATGATGGGTGGTGAAGCATTGGCAGTGATGGGTTAGTGATGGGTTGGTGGTGGTGACGATGGATGGTGATGGGTTGGTAGATGGCTTGGGGACAGGTGGCAGTTGGTGGTGAGGGGTCGGTGATTGGTGGTGATAGGTGGGTGATGGTTGGTAATAACACCATTAAACATCCTGGTTTTGGTACAAAATGCGTGAGAAGAGGGGTGACAACCTGCTGGGGGATTGGTAAATCTGGATGAAAACTTCTTTTCGTAATCATCTGTAGATGAGAACCTCTGCCCCTGCAACACCAGCGTCTGCAGACACAGCTCCAGGCGGGTTGCCCCAAAAGGCAGGGCAGTGGCACAGGCAGGTTGCTGGCACACAGGCAACCCCATCGTTTCCACACCAGGCCCCTCCAGCCCAGTCAGGCATCCTTTGTTGCCCTTGGGAGGAGGGTGATGCTGGAGCCACCATCACACACTGTGCTGGCATGTGTCCCCACGCAGAAGCTGGTTCTAGGGCAGGGAGGGGGTGTCCAGGGGGTGCAGGGTAGCACCAGGGCCAGGTGAGGTGTCCCAGCTCCCACTTGCCCCTGTCTGGGCTGAAATTTCCCCCTCCCAGCTTCTGCCCTGTTTTCAGCTTAGCTAATAAAAAACTCTTTGGGGTTGTTGTTTTTTTCTTCCTTTCCTAATTTAGATGGTCCCAAGGCCCCACGGGCTGATAAAGGCGAGTTTATTCCTCCCCTGTGTTTAGGGCGTTTCTGGAACACGCTGCTCCTGCAAATATTACATCAAGGGAGCATGGGGAAGGCTCAGCTTCCCCAGTACAGCTTAACTCTCAACTACATCTCCCCATCACCACTCCCCGCCTCCTCCCGCCCCCACACACTGCACCCCAGCCATGCTGCTGCCATCTCCTGCTTGGCTCGGCAGTGGCGGCTCTGGCCGTGCCAGTCCCTGTGTCACTGCTCCTGGCTGCTGCTCTGAATGGCACCAGTGCCTCGGCTCATCCCGCAAGCTGGGAGAGTCCCAGTGTCCAGAGCAGCATGGACCCCACAGCTTCACTTCAGCCTCAGCCCCTTCTTATGTGCCTGTCGTGTCCCCAGGGAGTGCAGGGGCAGCACCAACATGCCCCATGGGGATCAGCTAATGCCCCTGTGTCCCCAGCCCCCCATGGGGGGCAGAGCCGGGGATGGGGCAGAGCGGGGGCAGAGCTGGGCAAGGGTGCAGAGACACTGTGGGACCCCGGCTGGGCTCGGCACAGGGCTCCTGCCATGGCACTGTTTGGGATGCAGGGGCCCCGCATCCTGGGCTGAGTTGGGAGAACTGGGAAAGCTCAGCTCTCCCTCATCCCCCTCAGCAGATGGCCCCAGCCCCTCCAGAAAGCAGCCCCCTGCCTTGCCCAGTGGAGCTGCCACCCATGGAGCCCTGGCTGCTGCCAGCCACGGCCACAGGCTGTCCCTGGCTGTCAGTGCCACGCCACACGGACTGTCACAACACAACAGGAGGCTCCACACCGTGTTTCTTGGCTGAGACACCAAGTCGCTGCCAGCCGAGTCCGGGTTGTGTCCTGTCGGGGGAGTGGGGAGAGCAGCGCTCAGCCACCAACCTCTCGCCCGGCCAGAGGCAGCCACTGGCTTGGCGGGATGCAAGGGCAGGGGGCAGGGAAGGAAGGGGGGAGGACGGCTGTGAGAGGGCTGTGGGGGGCAGAAATGAGGCTGGAGGGGTCACTGCCTGCAGGAAAGGAGCTGAGGGCAAGGAGTGTCCTGAGGTGCTGGAGGGAAGGGCTCAGGGCTGGGGGTGGAGGTGCTGGTAGCTGCTCAGCCTGACTTGCCCACACGACACTGGTGGGAGAGGGATGCCAGTGACACCCCTCTGGAACAGAAAAGCCCGGAGGAAAGGTGTCTTCCAGGGCAGGGGTATGATGAGCCCCAGACCCTGCACCATGAGCATCCCTCCAGGGCTGCCCTGGGATGCTGCCAGTGCCCTGCCTCATCCCAGGGTCTGGCCGAAAAATGAACTCCAAAATCCCCTTCAGGGGGCAGCTGAAGAGCCAGAGGCCTCCAGCGGGATGCAGTTGACTGGGACCATTTCCTCTCTCCCAGATCCCGAGCAGTGGAGGCAGTGGTGTGAAGCCAGTGGGGCCAGTTCCTCTGTGGTGGCCGGCACCTGGCACACACCCTGCTGCTCACCACGCAGATTTGATTACAATACAAACACGGGCCCAGCCCAGCTTTTCAAGGAGGTCTGAAATCCCAGGCCAGTCTCGCCACCTCTTCCCAGGAAAGGGTGAGTCACCAGCCCAGTGATGCCTTCCCCAGGCTGTGGTGGGGATGGTGGGCACAGCACCAACCCCAGCCCTGCACATGGTCATGGAGGTGTCCGCAGGCAGGGTACTGGGCAGTGCCTGGTTGAATTTAGGGTTGTCCATCACAGTCAGTGGGCAGAGGGAGCTCTGTCCTTCCTGATACTCTGGCTCCATGGGAAGAGACATCACCATCATCTGACATCAGCCCAGAGCCTGGGGAACGAGCTGGTCCCCAGGCAGCAGTGGGGTCAGGGATACCTGGAGAGGAGCTGGACCTTGGGGAGGGGTGGGGTGAGGACAGCAAAGGAAATCAGAGATAGGGGCAGGAAATAACAAATGTGAGTCAGCCAAGGAGCACATGGGCAAGGACAGCTTCGGAGAGCTAATCTGCAGGAGATAACACTGCCAGGATGGGGTAGCCTCGGAAATGAGCTCACAGTAAGTGAGAATCAAGGCACAAAGGTATCTGAGAGTCCAGTGCTCATCGCGGTCCTTTGTACCGTGCTCGGCTACATCACCCCTGGGTGCTGGAGGGAGCGTGGGGCTTGACACCCAGCCTTGGGTGCTCTGGGCAGCGTGTAGACTTGGGGATGCATTTCATAGCCTCCTAAAGGTTTCCCTGCAATCCTGCACTGGCTGTTTATCCCCTGGCAGACAGGACGAGCTGTGGCACAGCCTGTCTGCTTTTAGTCTGGTGGAGATTAAGCTCTGCAGCGCCTAATGGCAATTCTCTTGGCAAGCGTTCAGCGGGCCTTAATCCATCTTATCTCCGCTCTGAAAGGACGAATTAGGCGCCTCTCCAAGCGCTCGCTGGGGCGCAGGAGCTGCAGGAGCTCTGGCTGCTCACAAGCTGCTGCGGGCGCCCCGGGGTTGCCCTACATACGGCAAAGAGGCCGGGGAGCCGCCGGCACGCGGGCAGGAGCCAGAGCGCTCTGGGGGTGGGGAAGGGGCAGTGGACTCGGCTGGCCAGCCAGCATGCCTTCCTCCCCTCAGCAGCACCCTCTCGCCTTTCTCCTGCTGAAGAGCCAGATGTTGGGATCTCCAGGAGCCTTGGCCTGAATAACAAAGGTCCTGGATTCCCTTAGCCGAGAGCGGCTTCTTGGCTCACAAGGCTGGGGACATCTTGGTCTCACTCATCGCTGTGATGGGTTCCCTGCCAGCACCGGATCCTGTCCATCCCATCCAACCTGGCTGGTACCCAGGGATGTTCCTGCTCCCACAGTCCAGAGGTGGTCAGGACTCCCATGTGACACAGAGGACATCCCGGTCATGTGGGATGGTCCCATCATCCCACTCGCCACCCTGCTGTCGGGCACAGGGACTCTGAACTCGCCTTTTACAAACCTGTCCTGACATCAGTAATAGTAATTGTGTTAATTAGGGAGCTCTCCCAGCCCTGCCTGATTCGTTTGGTCAGTTATCAGGGGATATTGTCAGGGTAATGTAAATGAGGGGTGGCATTCGCTCCCCAGCAGCCGTCTGGAGCGCTGGAGCCATGTCTGAGGCGCTTGCTGCACACCAGGGTGACTCTGTCAGTGCAGACACCACAGGCAAGGACAATGCTCGACTCACCCCACGTAAACATTTGGCCCAAGGACCCACAGCTCAGACACCCACCAAGCACGATGGCTGCTCACACCCATCTCCACCATGGGCACCCAAAGGCAAAGGGCCCACCAGCTGTCCCTGGCTTTTAGACGACTGCCCATCACCGTGGCTCTTGCCTTCTCCACGTGTCTTCCGTGTGAAATCAGAGAGGACAGCGAAATTCTTCACGGGCTTTGCCGAGCCTGAAATTTCCCACTTTTCTGAATCAAAGCCCTGCTGGCAGTGGGCAGCTGGGGGCTTAATCTCTTTCCAGCCATGGTACCCCTCAGGTGACAGATGGCCACCCTGCGGGTGCCAGGGCCACATTGTGGCACCAGGACAGGGTCTCTCTGTGCTACCAGAGGGGACTGGATTGACTCGAGATCAGCCAGGGCCACCTTGCAGGATGGTGGCACAGCCCCTGTGACATCGCCTCGTGCCATCCTGGGGTGCAAACACCCCTCAGCTGGGAAATGCCTTTAGGGGAGAGGTTTCTTTCTTTGCCACAGCGCGGCAGAGACAGTGCTGGGCTCACTGTAGGCATTCTGCCAGCTGGCACCCATGGGTGCTGCCAAGGGGCCCGTCACCATGGGATTGCTTTCCCATGGGAGGCGAGGGGTGGGTGGTGCTGAGGCTCAGCTTCTCTGCCTGCTGCTGTCCTTGCTCCCAACTTCAGGCCTGTCTGCTCTGTGTCGAGCTGTGCCATCCGTGAATCAGCACCTGAGGTGGGCCAGAAATGCTGGGGGAGGTCTCTGGGTGCTGCCAGGGTGACTCGCTGGCCAGTGAACCCATCCTGCCACGCTGGCCCCCAGCCCACCCCTGCTTTGCATCACGGTGGCTCTGCAGGGACCCCAGGCATCCCTCCTTAGCTGGTGGATCTTGAGGGCCTTTGCTGGAAGATTAAAGCTGTGTCTTGTTTCTCTCTTTGACCCCCAAAACTCCTTTTTTTTTCCTCTGGAAGAGGAAAAGAATCAATTGAGGAAGAATTAATCGAGAAGCAGAAAACAAAGCTGCCAGTTTTCAAATGAGCCGACGGGTATTGCAGGATCTGCCCACTTCTTCCTGCTCTCTGCATCTACTTTGGTTCTAACCCAGGCTCATCCCACCCCATCCACCAGCCGCCCTCATGTCTATTCCTGGCCTGGAGAGCCTGGCGCTGGCAGAAACCCCCTCTCAGCGTTGCATCACCAGTTGAACTCCAGTGCATGCCGTCTCCAAAGCAACAAGCAGCTAAAATTGGTAGAAAGTTTGATCTGAGCCTGAGCCAAGCTTAATTTTTAATTGCTTCTAATTTCATTCCCTGGGCTGGGTTTGCCAAGCCGGGCAGAAAGGTCACAGTGGCAGGTGCAGCCTCGGTTACCCGCGGGCAGTGCTCTGGCCCTGCCTGGGGCTGACCCGCTCGGGGTCTGGCTGCAGTTGGCCGCGGGCACCAGCACTCTGCCGTGGCCGGGGGGGCCCGGCTCAGTTTGCCACCTTGTCCCCTGCTGTTGGGGACCTCAGCTGGGCTCTCAGCTGAGCCCTGTTTGTCCTCTCTGCAGCAGAAGAGCCGTAACACCTTGCTCAAGCCCCTGAAGGCAAGGGGACAATATTTAAATGCTTTTGTGCATTTAGAAGGCCAGCAGGGTGTCAAGAATCACCACTGGATCCCAGACAGCTTGTGCTGTTCCTGAGTCCATTTCCACTCCTGCAGCCTCCCTCTTCCCATCCCACCTCATCCCAATGCTGCAGCCTCCCCAGTCCCATCCCTCCACATCCTTCCCCATCCCAGCCCTGCAGGCTCCCCCTCCCCATCCCATGGTCAAGCAACCAAACAGGAGCATTTCTGGCCTGCAGACACACAGGGAAGCTGAATCTGCTCCCTCCCTCCCTGGAAGGCATCTCCCCTCCCTGAGCAGGGATTAGGAGGCTGCATTCCCAGTGCGGTCCATGGCTGCCAGTGGAGAGAGTGAAAATTGTCTGGTCCTGGCTCAGAGCCCCTGGAACCTTCCACAAAATCCCCAAACACTCTGTGCTTGCGCTGACAAAGCAAACAGTTATTCAAATGACAAAGGTCACCTCTCCCCTTTTTTGACAGCTATTTTTGCATCACATACTGAAGTCCAAGGGTAAAGGAGCTGCAGATCCAGGCACAGCTCCACTCCTTGCACCAGCTCAGGGTATTAGGAGGATTTGGGAGAGAGGAAGAAACCATCCTGGGGCAGAAGTGAGAGGACAGAATTTTCCCACTTGGTTTTCCCACAGATGTCCCCCCCCAAATCATCCCAACGGGTTCCAAGCAGGGGTCTGCAAATATTTACAAGATGCAGTCGCTTTGGGCTTGTGTGAAAAAGCATCGCCCAGGCTCCCTGCGAGGCGGCAGCACGGCCCTGCTGCTGCACGGCCACGTCTCACCAAAGCCCCGAGGCTGCCGTGATGGCCTCCCCCATACTGTGGGGTGAGCAGCTGTAGACTCAGCATCGTCCAGAAAGCAGCAAGTCGGTGCCAGCAGCTCCCAGGCCTGCAAGTGTGTCACCAGTGGCTGCAAGTGACCACACGCTGCACCCAGATGTGGCTGGGGACTTCCTGGGACACTCACAGAGGTAGAAGAAACCAGCAGGAGGGCTGAGCCTGGTGTTGGCACTGCCACAGCTGCTGGCATGGCCCACAGACTGCCTTGACACAAGGGAAAGCCCTCTCTCTTGGCACAACGGTGCTTGAGGCATCCCGGACTCCCAGGAAGGCATCCAGTGCTCCTGCTGGCATTCAGGTACTCTGCGGAGTGCTGGGCAAGGCTGGTGACAAGGCTGTCCCTGGAGAGCCACACACTGGGAGGAGGAACGTGCACCAGAAACTGCCAGTGGACTTTCTCTTGTTGGTCCAGAGAAAATCCATTTGAGAACGGAGCTCTCCAGCAAGGTACACCAACGAGGTTTGCCCTGCCCTGCCCTTCCTTCTTGCAGCGTTGAACAGAAATCCTCCCAAATCTGTAACACACAGAAAGTCACCTGCAGGCTGGTGACTTATCTGGGGCTGTCCCCAGCTCTGTCCTTGCCCAGGGGGGTGCAGGTGCTGTGCAAGGCTGGGACATCTCCACTGCTCCCCTCTCACCCTGCCCTTGCCATGCCCAGAGGGGATAGCTCTTGCCTGCTGAGGGTACTGATTTGGGTGGGTTTGGATATGGCCAGGTAGCAGAAGTGAACCCCAAAGCCACCATTTCAAAGGGACATTTCCCACCACAAAGCCTAGTTTTCAGCTGGAATGGAGGAGTTGTGGAGCTCCGTGATCTCGGAGGGTCCCCACCAGCCATGACAATCATGGCATCCTCAGCTGCTTCATTTGATAGGAAATGTCCCATTTTGGATTCCTGTTTTTTGGGGCGAGGGGATTTTCTTAGACTGTGCTCAGGATTCACCTTCTCTCCGTGCTTTGCAGAGGGGAAGCCATTTCCAGGCACCCTGAGCCATGTAGGCAGGCTCTTCACATAGGGATTATTTTCCTCTAGGGATCTGATCTTCCTTGCAGTGGGAGGATCATCAGATGTCAAACCCAAGCAGCTCCAAAGGCACCCGCTCAGCACCAGGTGGGTGAGGTGGTCCAGCGTGAGCATCCGAGCTCAAAGCTCAGATGCAGACTTGGCTCCTCTTCAGCTCTGTTACTGTCTGCTGAGCAAAGTCCCATGAAACACAACATCCATCTACGTCAGGTAAAAACCCCACAACATTTGTTTTTCTAAGAAATTCAAACTAACCAGAGGTTACTCTGTCCCAGCCCTGCCTGAACAGAACCATTTCACGTGCATGTGCTCCTTCTCCAGGCTGTGCAAGAGGGCATAACGCGCAGCTGGGTGCAGGATGGTACCTGTGGGTGCTGTATGCTGGGTGGTGGGTGCAGGATGCCCCAGGTGAGGTATCTGTAGGTACCATGTTCTGGGGCAGCTCCCTCTTGGGGAGCCAAGCCCTGTAGCAAGGCTGGGGCTGGAGTGCACTGGGGAGAGCTCAGATCTGCCCTGCAGGCAGTGAAATGCTCATGGTACAGGGAAGGAAACCGAGAAGCAGCCGAGGTCACTGTCACAGCAGGGGAAAGTGACGGGGCTGGAGATGGGGCCAGCTCCCACCCCCAGCCCCCCTGGCTCTGCTGGGGATCTGGATCCTGCCCTGCAGCCTAATGGGCTCCCAGCCACCACTGCCGTTTGCCAGCGAGGAGCCTGGAAAAGGGGCTGCTGGAACTTTTGGTGATTTGGGGCATTTCATTCTTTTCAGGTTTTCACTGCAGGAAACAGAAGGCAGTGGGTTTTTCCATCTCCTAATGCCTGCTCGTTCTGTGGGATGGGGTGTGAAAATCCAGAGAAATCCAGAAGCTGAGTGTGGAAATCCAGAGAAATGTTGGCTAAAGATCGAGATATATTTCCGTATCCTAATGGAAAATGTTTACCACGGAGAAAGCCTTGTTGTCGTCACTTCTTTTTGGCCCCAACCCCACACAGCCTGTGCTATGACTTCCCCTCGTTTCCCGATGTGACCCTCTGCAGCAGTAGGAAACACCCCAACTTCCCAGACGCATCCCGAGGCCGGTATTCCCAGCCACCCTGTTACGCAGCTGAGTCCGCAGTTTGGATGCGGCTGGCTGGGTGGGCAGAGAAATGTCTGAGAAACCACTACCTCGCCTTGTCCCCTGGGGTACGGCCGTGCCTTTCCCTGGGCTTCAGCCACCGGAGGCAGATGAAGAGTGTGAGCATCACGTCAGCTTAATTGTGACCTAAGCAGGTCAGCTCTGGGAAGAGGTTTGATTCCCAGCTGGAATCTTCAGGACCGTGCCCAAAAGCCTTAGCACTTTTCCGCTGCATCGGCTGGATGAGGAGTGACTCCCCCAGCATTCCTCCATCTAAAGCCCTCTCCTACGGGCCTTGGGAGCCAGCAAGTCCTTTTTGGATGGGAAAGCAGCTGTGGCCCCACAGGGATGCAGGCACAAGCAGGACGTGGCTGCCACTGGCCGTGGGTGCAGCACAGCTGAAACTGGCCCTGTGCTGCCAGCCCGGCTCCAAGCAGCTCATGCTGTCCCTCACTGTGGGAGTGTCCTGGTAGGACAGGGACCTTCCCAGCACCAGGGGAGAAGGGGACAGTGGGAACCAACCTCACTTGAGCAAGACGAGAGACGAGTGCCAACGTGCAGGAGAGCTCAGGAGGCCGAGCAGCACTTACCCAGCACTCACCCATTAAGAAGTCAGACGGGAGTATCAGTCCCCGAGGGCCAGCGCAGCCACCCATCCTGCACATCCTGAGCTGGCTAAAACCTTCCTGGGCAGCAGAAGTGACCCTGAGGTTTATCACATAGCACAGCCAAAAAAAGCCATTTATGCTGCATCAGGAGATCCAATCAGTGAGGGGTGGTGTCAGCAGGATGGAGGGGTCACGGCCACTGGCAGATGCTGACTGATAAGTGCCGAGCGGTGCCAGAACCGCCACCATCCCCCTGGCAGAGGAGGGGACAGGCAGCCAGGAGTAACAACGGGACTGTGGATGCACCCGCCAGGGACTCACGCTTGCCACTCACACTAGAGGCTCTCTCCCTCCAGCAGCTTTGGGCAGTGGAGGAAGTGAAAGGATGGTCAGAAAATATCTGAAGAAATCCCCTGTCATCCCTGCGTGCACCGAAAACTCTTCCAAAGCCACTGTCTCTGTTGCTAACCAAAGGTTGCTAATAAAAGGGAAGCCACTATTGTCTTGTGGGGAAAGCAGAGCCCAGCCCTGGTTTTAGTGGTCCAGCTCTTCCAACATGGGCTCGGGAGCCAACTGAACGTGCCAAGGGGCAGCTTCACCCCCTTGGGGCTTGGGGCTCCTTGAGCTGATGAGCTGTAAACCCAGGCAGCGAGAGCCCCTAATTCAAAACTCATGTTGCTTAAATTGAGAGATGATTGTAAAAATAAGGGTCAGATTTCTCCGTCTGCCAAGCCTCCCATGTTAACCCAAGGCCTCTGGTTTCCTGCCTTCTGGTATGTGTGACCTTCCACACAGTAACCCCGGCACTCCCCGAGAAGCCCTCAGATGGCAGGAAGAATAAAGGGTAGTGAAGACTTGCATAACCATCTTCCAGCCCTGCCAGGAAAATAAGGAGGCTACTTGGCCAGCGAGTGTCATGAGACTTTTATGTTGGCTTTTGAAGTGTGAAAAAGGGCTTCCCTTCTTCGGGCTAACGATGCTTGGGACCCTCTCTAGGTCAGAGGAGCCCCAGGGTGGCTGTGAACCTCACCCCATTGCCCCAGTATTGGCATCTTCTCCCCTCACTTGGGCAGCCAGCGGTTTCCACAGGGCTGCCCTGTGCCAGCTGGGAAAGCTGGAGGAGAGAGGTTAGGAATGGAGCTCGGGTGACGTGGCTGAGCTCCCAAAGCAGCTGGTCCTTGCTGAAGGAAGGTGGCTGCAATGAATTTCTGACTCACCCTGCTTGGAAATTCATCTCTGCTTAGGCAGCATCATCATCAAGAGCAGAAGCTCTTGTGAACTCACTGATGGGGATGAGGGGATGTCCCCAGCCCTGGGGAAGGGCGAGGCTGGTGCAGGCAGCCCGTGCAACCCGCTGTCACCGATCCCCTCGGAGCAGTAAGGGTCAGGGTACAAGCACCCGGGCCAGCCAGCAGGTCTGGGCAGGCTGCAGGAGCCAGGTTGGTCTCTCACCACCCTGTGTCGAGGCCAGGAGCCCCACAGCCCCTCTCTGGATCAGGGAGTGATGGGTTTTCCAGTCCAGCAATGCTCACGCTTGGGAAGAGTGGGTCTGATGACCCCTGCGTGCGGGGTTTTTAGCAGGCAGAACTGTTTCACCAGCAGGGCTGGGCCCCGTGGCTGGGCGACAGGTAAATCACTTCCAGGACCAGGTTTGCATGGACACCGAGGCGGATGGGGTGCCTGCTCCAGCCGGGAATGCTGCCAGTGCCTGTCTGGGGGAGACGTGCTGCT
>JANHFX010007566.1:0-52868 GCA_027560015.1 Chloroceryle amazona
ACCCACCCACCCCCCCAAAAAAGAAGGAAACCAATCACTTCAGTCTTTCCTTATTACTATTTGGAAGACAGATGGAAAATAAACAATACTCTCAAATCAGAAGATTTTTCATTTTAGTGCTGCTTTCCAGTGTTTTAACATCATGCCTTTGGGGCCCGCTACGAGCTTTGGTTCACTGGCAAAATTAGTTCACTTGAAGGTGTTTTCTGCTGTGAAAGAGGGTTTATAAGCAAAATTAAATTTTCATTTGCTGTGAATGGCATAAAACAGGTTTTTATCTACATGTGTATATGTAAGTATGTCTTTTTCCATGTCTAAAAAAACAGGACAAACAAAGGTTAAAAAGTACACTTGATAATGTACTTCTAAGCTACTTCCAGAAATACAATATCCTTCAACTGCCTGCCACAGTTCAGGACCCTGCAAAACCATAAACCACTACCTGCCTGCATTCTGCCTTACCTGACGGCAATTCAGAAAAGCAACTTTGATCTCAAATTACCTTCCATGTAATTGGGCTCTTTGTAAAAATGAGTAAAATACAACCATGAGGAAAAAATAGGGACTTTGTGGAAGAGACAGCTGCAGTCAGTAGTATATGGGGCTCTCATCCTTCTCCATTTGAGCTTATGTATTTCTGCCTCCTCCTGCCACATTCGTTCTAGGACATTCTATTGCAAATTTCTGTGCATCAAACAGTTCTGCTTTGTTCAAAGTGCAAATGATTATTAGCCTAACTTCCTAAAAAAAACAAGGTTTCTGTGATGATATTCTAGATGTACCTGGCTCTCCATTTATAAGTGCTGAACTTATTGGCCACGTTACAATTTGACAAAAAGGGAGGAATCTAAATAACATCTTAAAATTACACCAGAAACCAGCTGGAATGAGGAGAGAGAGAGATTTAGTCTCTCTTTTTTAGAGAAAAAGACAGCAAAAGAGATTGCAGCTTGCTCTTATCTATCAGGTACTGTACTCCAGTGGTCTTCTGCAGGACATAAATCTTGAGAAAACCAAGTTTCATCAGCTCTGCAGTTCACAGGAACCGTTTTGCCAGCACTCTCGCTTGTGTTAACAATTCTTTCACACTTTGGGCATGCCAGTTTATTCTGTGGCAACGCTTGGGCCCCGGCCGGCTGAGCCACACACGGGCAGGCACAACAGCACTCTGCACCTGGACCAGAAGGCAAGTACCAGCCAAGCACCTGAACCAAGTGCTACTACTACTACTACTTCTTCAGTAGCAGTCACTTTTAGGAAATGGCACAACAGAAAATATCCATACGCAGGTAGTCCAAAACCCACAGATGTGACTTAAGACATGTTACAAGCGTTGTAATCATAGAATCATAAAATCATTTTGGTTGGAAGAGACCTTTACGATCATCCAAGTCCAACCATTACTACCAGGGCACCACTAAACCATGACCCTCAGCACCCTACCTAATCCCTCCAGGGATGGGGACTTCACCACTGCCCCGGGCAGCCTATTCCAGTCCTGACAAGCCTTTTTTGGCAAGAAGTGTTTCCTAAGGTCCAAACCAAACTTCCCCTGGTGCAACAAGGATGTTTCCTCTTGTCTTATCACTTGTTCCCTGGGAGAAGGGACCAATCCCTCCTGGCTATAACCTCTTCTCAGGGAGTTGCAGAGAATAAGAAGGTCTCTCCTGAGCCTCCTTTTCTACAGGCTAAACAAATCCAGTTCCCTCAACCATTCCTCATATGACTTGTGCTCTAGACCCTTCACCAGATGAATTTCCCTTCTTTGGACAGGCTCCAGCAATTTAGGCGCTAGTTTTCAGCATCTCAAGACATTGCTAATGGGTGTCTTACTCAGAGGACTTCTTGCCTGATCCTACTGAAACCAAGAGCCCCATGTTTTTACATCAGCAGAATTCAAGATGCAATTCCACAGGCTCATAAGCAGCACAGCTGGGATGCAGCCCCTGCACAACCAGTGAGGGAGTGACTGGTTTGCAGCGGCTGTGTGTGGAGAGAAGACACAGCAATTCTGCAGGGAGGGAGGGACAGGAACTGCCTGCCTTGTCTTACACAAACCACAAAGTCAACAGCCACGCTGACAAAATAGGCTGAATAAATGCTTTGACTATCAATAGTCATTTAAGATGTCGACTTTTACACATTTAGTTAATAGTTTTATTACTCAGGTATTTTTTAAGGCACTGGGGATTTGCTTTATTTCCATACAATTTGCTGAGAAGTCTCAGATCTAATCTGATATACATGTGTTTTCAAGGTGTTTAATTTCTATAATTTAGCCATTTATTTCTTCATGGTTATGGAACTCAAGGGAAATCCCGGGTTTACTGCATTTACTGAGAAAACTTCCTCATACTTCAAACTATCAAGTAAACAAAGAAGGAAAGGATCTC
Source organism: Chloroceryle amazona (assembly GCA_027560015.1). Lineage (NCBI taxonomy): Eukaryota > Metazoa > Chordata > Aves > Coraciiformes > Cerylidae > Chloroceryle > Chloroceryle amazona. Next base: position 2,394 of record JANHFX010007566.1, read on the forward strand.
GATTGGAGAAATACATGTAGCTGGAGAAGATTTTGCATACACACAAATTTTCAAACACATTTTATATCCAGGCAATGAATAAATGTGGAAAAGTCTATCCTATTCCAGAACTCTCTCATCAGGTAGAAATAAAGACATAATAATTTTACCACTCTCCCTTCACTTTCAACTGACGTGGTGCTGCCAAAAAACCATGTTCTCACCTTTCAAGAATATAAACTGTCTGACAATACTAGAGCAGAAACTGGAATTTAAGCTTAAGTACTACAATTCATTCCCAAATTCTGGCCAGAATCCAATCTACCAAACTCTCAATCTGGACCTGGGAAAAGGGGGGGAAGAGGGACAGAAGGATACATGGACAGAGGGCAAGAGAGAAACATTTGTCTTCTGTGTTCTCCAGAGTTTAACATCATGTAATGTCAGCACCATGCCAAGCTGAAATATGGCATAAATAGTGCAATGTATCAGCAACCGCTTCCTAAAAACTGCAATGTACTTTCTTTATTTCAGTATTTGTATCAAAAAGGCAGAATACATGGAGGCTCTGCTTAAGGGCATGAATTACCAAAGTTCTGTTGCATACATTGTAGATTTATTGCTTTTTACTTCCTTATATTGTAATTCTTTCAAATAAGTTAGAAAATATTCAGTAACTTTGTAGTTGAGGCCAGAATCCTATGATTACATAGGCTTACAATCAACTGCAGCTCCAGAGCTTGTTGTTTACTGCTGTCATCGTTATCAGCAACAGCAAAATACCTTCTGAAAATCCCTGGTCCACACTCACTTCTTCACACCTCTCTACTGACAAGTGGCACAGAGCGGATAAAACTTAGTCAGGTATTCCTGGCAGATAATGTCCTATGAGAAGCATCTTGGGTTGATTTCAGGACAACATGACACAAATCAAAGCTTGTGAAGAGACATTAGAAATTACTATGTCTGGTATACCTGGTGATTAAAGGAAATCCAGTGCTAATCGTAATATTTTCAGGATGGGGGGAACGGGGACAAGAAAACCACCTCAATTTTCACTGATATACTTGTAGAAGAGGTGCTAGAAATGCTGCACTGAGCCAGCCAAAGGCCGTGGAACCCAATCACTGAATGGAGTTGTAGCCTTCAGCTAAAAGCCAGACAAAAACCCAACAAAAAAGCACACAACACACAAAATCCCCTGTACATTTTAATCCAGTAAGTGACTGAAAAATCCTGCATCACCTGACAAACGCACAAGGCGCCGAGAGCGGAATGCACCGAAGCAGTTAAGAGCTGCTGACACAGCGCATGAAGTCATCGGCCACCCGAGGAGATCCTGGCTCAGACTCCCACTGAGCAGCAGAGAGGGGGCTCCAGTTTCATTCTGATTGCTTGTAGAGGGAACGTAAATCAGGATGGTTCAAGAGAGGTGAATGAAATCACCTGCATATCAGACCAATCTAGGAGATCACACTCAATGCTTGCTCGCTGTGAAATGCTTCACAACATTGTGCTCTCAGCGTGTCTCCTCGCAGCACTTCCTCCCCAGCAGCCAGTTCTGCAATACACGGTGAACTTTATCTAGGAATTTAAATAAGGAGCAACTGCACTGTAAATCCAGTGATGAACCCTGATGGAATTGAGCCTGTAGTTAACTGGGATTGTGGTAGGTCACTGTGTCTGCAGGTATTTCATTGTACTATCATAGAAATTTCAGATGAGAAAAGTCTTAGGTGGGAAAGGAGTGGAGAGAATTGCAAAGTAATTTTTTACAGATCAAAATATTGATACTGCAAATCAAGTACTTCTGTGCAGTGGCAGATTTCACCCTAGAGCAAGAAAACCCAATTCCCTGCTCATTTCAGGGAACCTAAACATTGAGGACTCATCCCTCCTGCCTCTCTCTCAAGTTACAGCTTCTGGGTTCCTTTAGTCTCCATCCCTGAACACAGTCTAAATCATGAGCTATCCCAGCAGCACTGCTTCCCAAGGCCTCCTCTAACAGATTACTTAAATTCACTGCCTAGCAGAGTGGGCAGCAGGTCGAGGAAGGGGATTCTGCCCCTCTGTGATGGTTTTAATCTTTTGATGACAAGGGGTGATGGTTTTAAAGGAGGGAGATTTGGAGTAGAGAGAAGGAAGGAATTGTTGGTGCTGAGGATGGTGAGAGCCTGGCCCAGGGTGCCCAGAGCAGTGGTCACTGCCCCATCCTGGCACCATCCCAGGGGAGGTGGCCGGGGCTCTGAGCACCCCGCTCTAGTTGCAGATGGCCCTGCTCCCTGCAGAGGGTTTCAAATAATGACCTTTTAAAGGTCCCTTCCAACCCAAACCACTCTATCATTGTAAGAGGCTTTTCATGCTCCGCATGTGCTTGATGATTCTCTACTATATGATCTACAAAACCAATGTGAATGTTAGTAAGCACACACAAAAAATACTCATTTGGTTGAGGCTCTAGAGCAGCTCTAAGAGTGGGCAGAAGCAAAGGTAGGAGTCTTCCCACAGTATCTGCTTACTAAGAGCACGGTGTAACAAATGCCTCTGGTGAAGCCACGTGTTTCTTAACAAACAAAACAAACACCTCTGCCAGAACGATGTCTTATATGCGATGTCCACACATGTCCACACTTCTTTCCTGATTTATTGTTTGGGTTTGGGGAATTATTTTTTTTTGTCAAAAGTAAAGCTTAACAACAGAACAAAGCCCCTTTGATTTCACAAGATGAAGAAGAGTACACCACATGAAAATGCATTTTGAAAAATGCTGTGAGATGGCAACTCCTACTTCAGGCCAAAGCCTCTCATGCAGGGAAAGTGACTGGCTTCGGGCTAAACCAAACAGCTGGCAACTTCTCCACTAAACATTTTGGCTTCAGGGAGAACAATCAAAACCAGAGACTTAAAAGAAAACAGAAGGGTGTGAGTTCTGCTTTAGTGGATTACTTCAGAACTCAACATAAATAATAATTTTAATAGGGCTTTTGAAGAAAGGAGGAGTAGTTTTAGAGTTACAAAATGTCCTTTTTTGTTACGACATTTCATGACATTTCTCACCTGCTTGAAGGATATTTGCTAAAAAAGATTTAAAGAGACAGGGACATAAGGCCCTCCTGATCTCACTGGTGCAAGCCCCTCTCCACTGTACATTCTCCACCAACGGTATCCTCATCTTTGTTTCCTTTTAAACCCTTATGCTACCACATTAACTACAGCTTTAGACAGCTTCTTGGCCCAGGCTCGGAGACTTCTGCAGGGTCAGGGCAATGCAGTAGAGCTCTTTATGATTTCATGACAGACCACAAAAGAGACGGCATAGCCCCCCGCTGGTTCTGTTTACCCATTCATTTAACAATGCAGACCCGCTCTGGTCTGCTCTGCCGATGAAGGTGGGGCTGCTGTCACCCCGCAGAGGCCAGGAAACCCAACCGAGTGTTCTGAAGTGCTCTTTCTCCTCCCAGCAGAGGGGACTGGCAGGACCAGTACAACAGAGGATTACGAATCTTGTACATGAGCTGTCTAATACAGGATTGCAAAGGACATGTTTTGTGAATGCTTATTCTAATATTATCTAATTCCAAATTAAAAAAACAGGGTGATAGGCTGGATCCACTGAGTTCTGTATAGTGCTTTGCCTGGACTTCAAGGACAGGCTTTCATGGAATCAATCACAGAACCACAGAATGGTTTGTGTGGGAAGGGACCTCTAAATCCCATCTGGTCCAACCCCCCTGCAGGGAGCAGGGCCATCTGCAACCAGAGCAGGGAGCTCAGAGTCCCGGCCACCTCCCCTGGGATGGTGCCAGGGATGGGGCAGCCACCACCTCTCTGGGCAGCCGGGGCCAAGGTCTCACAACCCTCAGCATAACAGATTTCTTCCTTCTCTCCAGTCTGTATCTCCCCCCTTTTAGTTTAAACCCATCACTCCTTGTCCTGTCCCAACAGACCCTGCTAAAAAGTCTGTCCCCATCTTTCTGACAGGCCCCCTTTAAGTACTGGACCTGCTGTCCATGATCGACAGCACTACTTTGGTTCACCAATGTAAAAGGATACACTATAGGAAATCAATACCATGGAAGATTTAAGACAGGAGTAGATTTAGAAAATGGAGTATAACAATGTATCCTGTCCTTGCTGGTCTGAAAACACCTTGCTGGGTTTGCTAACTGGGGTGACCATACTCTAGGCTAGACCGGGCTCCTAACAGCACATGATACAAGTCAGAATGGCCAATGGCGGCAGCAGCAGCAACTGAAAACTACACAGAAACACTCTGACAGAAAACTACCACTGGAGGGGAAACAGTAGTAAATGTCACTCACAAGTGCCACAGGAATGAGCAATGAGTCATACCTGCGAATGTTCATGAGGTGAGCTGCTGAAGGAACTGCTGTGAGGTACTTCAATGGATCACGCTTGCTCCACTCCCTTTTGCTCTGCTGATGGGTGGTCGTATCTGAAAGGATGGTGGCTTTCCATGGTCTCCCCTCCTATGCAGCCATCAAGGCTTTCTGGTCGGCCAGTTCTAGCAGTGGGTTGTTTTTATCTGGCCACTTGTGCAACAGAAAGAGGAGGACAAATCACATCCTCAACGTATAGAAAGGAAGGATGGGGGAAAACATGACTAGAAATGAGCTGATGGAAGAGGATGCTGCAGCAAGACTAAACTAGATCAAAAGCACACATTGCTTAAAATGCACCCAAAGGCTTGTCTGTGGCAAAGGACTCTGTACTTGGACAGCTGTAACACAACATTGTACCGGGAACCAGGTACACCAAGGAACAAGTTACTTCTGTTGGAATGCTAAACAATCTTCCATTTAATTACGAAAGATTTATCTTACAATATAAATAATAAAAAGGTCAGCTATTAGCATCATCACAGTTTATTAAAGACAGTGCTAACCAAAAGATGAAAAAAATGAATTAAAAAAAAATCATTGTTGTGATGTGTTTTGATGCTTCAAACTTTTGTGAAATTCAGTTGTAACAAAATGCCCATTAACACATGGAAACTTGGCTGTTTGATTTGAGAAAAAGAAACGGGTGTCGCCAGCATGTCTTATTGCAAGGGTGAAACCTGAGAGGGAACAAAATTCAGCTGTGCCTAGGCTGACAGTAAGCTTTTATGGAAGATCAGCCCTTAAGAACCTTTTAGTACTGACGTTCAGCAGGGGGGAAATAAAAACAATGCAACAGTGATGGTATTACTGGAATGAAAGTGCATCTACAGATCCCCAAAATACTGGGGAACCAAGTCTCTGAGGTCACTGTGCTAAAAAATACAAACAAGTGAAAGAAAGAGTCCCTGCCGAACTTGGGAGGAGGGGGGAGGAACAAAAAAAGCAAGCCTAGTGCAGACACACAGAAATGGGATTTGCTTGAAGCCGCAGAACTACAAAAAAGCAAAATAATGCTGCTTTTCTATTCCCATTCCCTATTCTGTGTGTTCCACAGACACGCTCGCATAAAGATTAGAAATTAACAAGCAATTATTCTGTTTGCCAAGTTCAGTGTCAATGGTGTTTGTTAAGCTGCTGAAAGATGCAGTGAATAAATGACTAGATGAGCCAGGCTGTCCATGAGTTACTTACAGTTTTTCAGCCCACTTGAAAGACACCAGAATGTGGTCATACGGGGGGGGGGGGGAACCGGGGGGGGACCCAACCCACACCATATAGCGCCATCCCTTTAAAGACCCTTTTCCTTCTGCATACATTTGTCCTTGCTACTGGCATTGAGACAATCCTTGGCGACAAAGCACCTCGCTCTCATGAAGGAAAGCAATTCTTTCGCATTGTGCCACCAATAATCAGAAACCCACATCTTCAGCCTCACTGTCTGACTTGAAGAACAAAAGGCAGTTTTCAGTCTTAACCCCAAGATCTGATTTAAAAAGGGGAGGGAAGGAGGGGGAAGACCTTGACCATTCATTAACAACAATCTTTTTTTTTTTTTTTTTTTTTTTAAAGGGAAAAAAATTCTTTGCACACAAAGTAGTACTCCAGATATGTATATGGAGCCTGAATTCAACATCTTTGAGCAGAGTAAACCTTTGTAGGAAGAAAAAAAAAAAATCATGAAAAGGCACTGGAGATTAACACTGTTCATTCAGGAAAGCTCCAACCCTCCAATAGCTTGTTTTAAACAAAGTATACCCCTGGCTAATTGGTGTACAATTGTGTCAGGAATAGAGGTTGAAATAATTTAAAGATAGTTAAGTGGGAGAAAAGACTACAATTCGGTCATTATTTCATACGCCACAACTTTAAAGGGTATTTTGCAGAAGTAAGAAAAGTACCATGGCTTATTGTCTGAAAAAACCTACAAACTTATCATCCCAGTTTGGAAAAGCTTTACATAAGTGACTTACATATAGATCCATTAACATGTGAATGTATATTTTATATGCAGGTGCACCTAAATTCATACATACTTGCATCACTTGTTGCAATTTCTCCTATTTAACTATCTTTACATTCTTTTGCTAGGTTCAAAATCTGTTTTGAACACCTTAACAAATCATTGCCATATCTTAGTACTTAAACCCACAATGCAAAATAGCATTCAGTCCATTAAGATGGGATGCTTTTTTGTTGTTGTGGGGTGTTTTTTTGGGGGGGGAATTTATTTTATTTATCCAAACCTTTAAACACACACAAACAGGATATCTGTGACACATGCCCTGCACAAAACCCTGGGTCTATTTCATTTAAATTTGCCTCAAGTGGCAAACTGACAGAGAAAGCAAAATCTGGGACATAGCCAGCACCTGTTTAGTTATTAAACTGCCTACAGAAAGCAGAGCTTAAATTTTCAATATCTGTACTCCACTGCAAGAATCAACCTAGAGTGCAAGAATCAAGTAAACACTGCCAATAAATGTAACAAAACTTAATATAATACTTAAGTAATGAGTGGGCAAGAAGCCCCTTGGGGAGGAAGCACTACAAGAACAAAGCTTTGCTTCCAACCTGGAATCGCATTTATTTATTTTGTGTTGTTTAATAACCTTAATTATTGTATGCAGTCCCTGATCAGTCTCGTGTGACAGGGCTCGCTGGCTTCCTCCAAGGTTCATTTTTAGCTGCATACCACCTACAGCAATTAGCTGCTTGTGCTTTTGTCTGTTTTCTGGCATTATGCCCTTCCCTTTCATGGGATTCCTCTTTTCTACTCGGACTAGATGTTTGCAAGTCTCCTGGCTTTGAGCTATTTCGGCAACAATTGTAGCTGAAATACTTAATATTCTCATGAGAAAGACGGCTGTGAGGAATGGGGAGGGGGGTGTCAGCCTCCCAGAAAATGACTTGGAAACCCAATTTAGTGTCACATTTAACTCCCTATATGGAATACACAGGCAAACCGAAAAAAACCCCAACAAACGCCTTCTGAAAATAACACCCTGCACACATCCAGTTGGCACAGGCAAGGTGACAAGCCAGTGCACAAAAAGCAGGAAAAGAAATTCTGAGATTTAAATCTAGCCTGAAATGACAATTATCCCCGATTTCCCTTTTTTAATCTTGCACAGCTTAAAGAAAGGGAAGTCTTTTCTTTCTAACAGTCTTTTTTCTTCCACAAGTGGGATGGGAAGTATAGCACAGCCTTGTCAGTAGCAGCAGACACTTTGCAAGCGCACTTCATCACACATTAACTGGAGTGAAGCGACTGCTCCCAAAGGATGCTCATTCACAGATAAATCAAGCCTTCTGAAAAGGAGCACAAATGAAAACATTTAACATTATCTATTGCCTGTGCCTGCGAAACATGATGCATCACCAGCTCTGCTCAGCCTTGACCCACGGTAGAACTTAACATTTCAGTCTAAATTTCACGTATCAAACAATACTGTTCATAAGCATGGAAGAGAAATAACAAACAGGAGGAAGAGGATGGCAAATGCACTCGCCCAGCACCCTGTAAGGCCTATAGACATTTCAAAAGGATGGTGGCCGAGCGCCAAATGAGCTGTTTAAAAACAGATTCAGACACACGTCCCATTCAATTTTTTAATGTAAAATACAGGCCTACAGCTTTTCCCAAAGCTCATCACGGCTGGCAGGGAGACTCCCAGGCTGCTGAGCAAGAAAACTGGCTCCAGGAGAACAGCTGTATGGTGACAACAACATATAAGGAGTAGTATGGAAAAAACAGCTTGCACACATGCTTTGTCCAGCAAGAAGAGATTCTCCAAGCCTGCAAGCACATGGCAGTTCCATCCTCCTAAAGCTTGCTGCAGCGTTCACCGGCACATCAAAAGTCTTATTTAGACATCAACATGAATGGCAAAAGGTGTGCTGTGTACATAGCTGTGCAAAAAGATTCCCATCACAGACACCCAGAACACCTGCTATAGCTGAGCACAGCTATGCACGAAAGCCACCGAGGTCAAGGACACTATCAAGCTCTACTCACACGCAGTCTTAACCCATGTTGCCTTACCCATAAAAATATTCCATTCGGCATCCAAGTCCCCTTGGTTGGCCAAGCAGCCTCTCATGACATTAAAGCAGTAGTTGTAACAGGGCTTCACTGATACCAGACCTCGGCAGTGTGGGCAGTACATCATTTTCAGCAGTGCTCGTGTACCCTGTGGCGTGGGGTTCACCTTTAAGAGAGAAAAAGGAGAAAGGAAATGAAAATTAGCCCTCGGTCTCTAAATAAAACAAAAAAACCCAACCAAAACCAAAACCCACACATTTATCCCAGGGTGGCTGGGAACAGAGCTGTGCAGAGGAGATGCAATGGGATCAGCCACTGCTGTCCATCTGGTTGGAACTCCCCAGTTACATGGTACAGGGCTCTGGGGAGCAGATGCAGGGACCTGGCTCACCTCCTTGGGTGTACCTGCCACTCCTGGGGCACGGACAGTCCCCATTTCTGCAAAATCTCATCTGTGCTGCAAAACACCTTGTGTACCATGGGCCACCTCACTGCGCACCCTGACGGGAGGTGCCGCGCTCCAGCTCAGGGAAGGTGGTAAAAAGCCAAAATGCAAGGCGGCACTATCCATGCCCCACTGCAAACGCAGGCTGAAGAATGCTGGGGTTTCTCAGGAAAAACTGGCTGAGATGGGCTGCCTGCTGCCATCGCCCCGCCAAGAGCTTGCCCTCCTCCTCCGCAGTGCTGCAGCTCAGCTCTTCCCGGACAATCGCCCAGCAGGGCTCTCCGGCAGAGAGACTTGCTCCTTTATCTCACATTCAACTCCTGCAACACAGCATTTACATGACAGATACTTGGGTTCATTTATACTCAGCACTCATCATGCTAAGTCACACTGTTCCCCACACCCAAAGGAGGCAACAGCTACAGCCCCACAGCTGAGGACAAGCTGGGAGGACCCTCAAAGCCAACATGAAACCACTGGCCGAGCAAGCAGAGCTATCTGCAGCAGGCACGTCACCCCCTGAGCCCTCAACAGGCCTATTTTCCAAAGTGACTCATGGTCATTCATGTTTGATTCACTCCCTGGCCCAGCTTCAAAACATTCATTGAAACCATTTCCACCCAGCCAGTCCGAGGAGCATTAGGTCCAGCACCACATACTAGTGCCAACCACGTGGTGGGTCCGTCTCAAGCACCAAACAGAGAAGATCTGTCAAGAGCAAGTTTAAGTGTTAATTAGCCACACATGAAAACAGAAAATTAAGATGTGATCAGAGATACACTGACAAAATAGAAGCGGTCTCTAATGTTGTAAGCAATGTGCTTGAGACTTCTTGTAAGGCATTTACAGAAAGCACTCTGAGTAGGTTATAATCCAAGACAGTGCTGAAGGAGGAGACAGGCACAGCCCAGGGGAAGAGAGAAGTCGTTCAATACAAATGGCTGCAGACATGGATGACCTCCACATCTCATCTGCTGGAGGTCTGGAAACAGACTTCATGGCAGAGAGGATAACAGGATTGGATGCAGATAAATGGATGGAAGACCTGGTACCACCCATGCACTGAGGGCCTTACTATTGCAAAGCCCATCTCAGCAGGAGAGTTACGGTTATGCAGAAACTGAACATGATCTTCCAGTGCAAAAACTAGTGGGCAGCATATGAAACTAGAAGGCAACAGATTTTAACAAAAACATACCCGAAAACAAAAAACCCACTACATAATCAGGCTGGCGTTGCTAATAACATCAGCAGATTTTTAAACCCTCTTTTCTTATGAAAAGAGATGACAGATAAAAATCTCCTGCCTTTCTGAGAACTCCATAAAGACCACCATTTCTCTTCAGCAGGCAAGGAAGCTGGTTAGAAAGACAGGACAATTTCCTGCAGTTGGAAGGAGTTCAGTGATGGATTTTTCCTGGCCAGTAATGTTCACTCAGACACCATTTTACCCCTCTTTTGTCATCTTTGTCATTCTTTTGTCCACAAAGAGCCTGTTTGGCTGAGCAAAGGAGGACTCACTGTAGAAAGCTGTGGCGGTGGGGGAGCATAAATACATACATATATTTGGAAGGCACAGTGGGAGCAGGAGCCCCAGCAGAAAGCTCCCTATCTGGGACAGTGTGGCTTTAACGCACAGCTAGTTCCAACACTGGGAAGAGCTCAAACAACAGAAACCAGCTAAATCAGATGATTTATAGTCATAAAACTGAAAACAGACAAATGTAAAGGTATCATCTGCCATCCAGATGGTGCAGTCCTTACATAACAGAAAAGGGGGGGGGGGGGGGGTAAGGGAACATGTAACATTTCTCTCTTTGAGGCAGTGCTCTCAAGGATGCCCCATCTTAGTCGTTTAGTCATTTCTCTGACAAAAATCCTTTCCTATGTCAATTGGTGATAGGTGCCAGGACCTCCATGCCTAGTCCTGAGGCTTATCAGTAGATCCTGGCCATCCTAGCACTGCCATCCCTTAAAGAAGTGTTCTACACCCTCCGTGGTGAGGAAATGTGAAAAATGTTGATAGCACCAGGCAGGCTATGCAGTTCTCCCATGGAAAGCTGCAGCTTTATGAAAGGCATTGCACAGCAGCACGTTGAAGAAAAAAAAAAACCAACAAAACCACACAAAAAAACCACCCGCACAGTAGTGACCCAGGAGGCACCTTCCTATCTTAAGTTCCCAGCTTGCCTCACGAGTGCAGAGTGGCTGCAATCCTGCAGCATCCTCCTGCTTTGATATTTCATAGGGGTTGATCTTCATGAATCCCAGCAGATGCAGGGGAAACTGAAGCCGCTTTCCTGCATTCCGCAGCGGACAGCATAGGATGGTCACTTGGATTAGGTCCTTTGAACAAAGGCCCAGCATGATTTTAAAAGCAAAGGAGGTTTTGCTTCTTTCCCCACATCGGTTTGCAGCTCCGAGCCCTACAGAGATGAGCTGAGGGTGATGGTGAAGGGGGTGAGGAAGAGACAAACCCCAGCCTGCAGTGACTGCTGAACTGAACCCTAACTACCGCTCGGTGTAACCCACAAAGAAGCTGTTAGCTTGCAATACAGCTGCAGGTAAAGAAGAAGACCAAGGGTAAATTCATCAGTCCAAATCTGGCATTTTATTGTGTCAGAAAGCAACAGGAAGTCACACAAGCAGAGATCACCTCTACGAGAGAGATTCAGGGAAGATTATGCTCCATTACACCTCATTACAACAGTGATAAATACTTAACTGCTGCATATCGCTGCAATGAGAACCTTAACCCCTGGCAAGGGGCCTGTACCCAGCCCAGCCCAGCTCTGGATCAGTCAGTGGGATGTGCCATATGTTGCACTGGCAATTCTTCACAAGCCTTTAATGTTCGCTCACCACGCCAGGTGCAAGCTCTTAAAACACCATTGTATGTAATAGAAAACCCAGATATGCTTTGTTCTGGGGTTGTGTTTATCTTGGAAAGCAACTCAAGTTCATTCAAACTCTACTCTAGAATGACCCTCAAAACCAAATAATCTCCTTTCTAATAAAGCAGAGTCCCAAAGAAACCTTTATTTGCCGAAGAGGATTTACTCCGGTAGATTTGAGCCCAGGTAGTAGTACACTGTAGTGCACATACCCTGTAAAAGCTTCTAATAGAAGTAAATGCACTCCAACCCCTTCCTTTTATCTTCTGAAATTTATTTCCGTTCCATGGCATTCCATGCCACTGCAGCAATCCATCACCCTGTGGTTTCATCATGTAAATTACAATTTGTCCATATCTATACTCTTTGTCAAATGTGAAGATTAAAAGCTGCTAACAGATGTGTTCTGGCACCAATCTTTACATTTGTATCAAACTTGCTCCTTAAAAATACAGATTTGCACACTATCCACAAAAACTAAGTGAAAAGCAAACAATTCTGGGCTTAGCTGCGTATCATCTTTGTTGAGAGACACTCCCCACCTTACACTGACCAGGGAAGGTACAACCACATTCTTGTAAAAACAACATGCTCCTGGCATAATAAAAATCTGGGTTTTGTTGGTACCCTGTCGTAACTGATGCCAATCCAGAGTCCCACCTAAGGGAAATAGTTTGCTGTACAACCATAGCCTTTTCCAACTCATTGGCAATTGCAGCTGGCTGCACACATCTGGTATAAACGTCACCACTGAAGAACACACCTATCAAGTGAAATGCCTTGTTAACAGCCTACCACAAAGCCACCAAAAGCCTACCACAAAGCCACCAAAAGCCTACCACAAAGCCACCAAAAGCCTACCACAAAGCCACCAAAAGGCTCAAGATAGACTGATCTGTGCAAGCATCTAAAAGTTCAGAGAAACAACCTTGTTTCTTTCTCCCCTCCTTTCCAAGGCAAGTAATAGCTGAGGAAGGATGACAGAGCTCCAACCACGGACAGTCTTGTGAGGAGCTCCCACCAGCTGCCAGACAACCAGAGCCACATTCTGTTCTCTCACTCTACCCCCAAGTTAACATTAAGAATGTTAATAACAACATCTTAAGTCCTTCTAGCCTTAATAACTATTTATAATAACACTGATAACTTAGGCTTTCTTATTTTCCAAGCCTGCACAACAAGTGTTGCCATTCCAGCAGCACGGCCACCAGAAAACATAAAAATCCAACAATTTGAAAATAAATGCAGTGAAATTACTTTTGATTTATACTGTGTTCTCAATAAAAAATAATTAAAAAACCCCCACCCTGTGTATATATATGAATTAGAGAAATATTGTATAAGGAAGGCTGAGAGTAGCTTCTCAGTGACGTGGAAAGATGTTTACACAACTCCAAAAATGAACTCCAGAGCTGACTGAAGGACTGTGTGATGCTCCAGATAAGCAGCCAGTTCAGACAATTGAAGTGTCATTGACTTATGGGACCGACACAACCTTGCATCACTTTTTCCTTCCCTCAGTGTTGTGCAAGAGTAATACCTTGGCACATGCTGGTCCAGACATTCAGCTCACTGTGAACAAGAAGATCACTTGGGCGGCTCTTGGTTTGATTCCCCACCCCAAATATTCCAATGAAACTGTTTTGGAATTAACTACGTATTTAACCAATTTTGCTGGCCCAGTACTAGCACATGAATAATTTAGAAAGCATCTGGTTTGACCACAGATTCAGGCCTCTGAGGTCTTGCACAAGGGAGCATATTTAGGAGCGATATTCAGGGACTGCACAGCTCTGTGCCTCGTCAGTATTCTCCACCCATGGCAATGTCTGCTGCAGCTCTATTTTGCACGAAGAGAAGTTCAAGAGTACACTGACGCTCCATTCCCCACTCCTCCCTTGCTCCCCTGCCCCAGATGTGCCAGAGAGGAACAGCAGAGGTCCTGAGAATTGCTCTGCCAGGAACTCAACCTGCTCAGTTTAATACTAAGGTGTCAGAAGGGGAGTGCTGTGTGCTTGCCTGCCCTGCCTGCACCACGTGGGGCAGAGAGGACCTCACAGTGCCCAGCAGACACCTCTTCCACCAGGCGCTTAGGGACTGATGCCCAGGGTCAGCATCTCCTGCCCTTGGTGCGCTCAGGACCAACACACCTTTCAAAAGAAACCTGTTCTCCAAAGCACCTCCTCATCCCAGAGACACAGCAGATAATTAGTATCATTCTGTTTGCTTTAATGAGCAAAACAGTGAGAACATTTATCTTGGCAGCTAAACCCAAAAACTCCCTTAGTTATCCCCTGCACTGTTTTCAAAATTAGCAGCAGAACTGCATAGGGGGAGGCAAAGAAAGAAAACAAACACAAACGGTGGACTGAACTGCTCCCCCGTGATGCCATCGGCTGCAAACCCAAAGCTGCATCCACGAGCGCTCCCTGCCCGTTAAATCCGCGACGATGGCTGCTCAAGCATGCTTTGAAGGCTACTCCTAGCACAGCCCCTCAGACGGCTGGAGCTGAGGCAGATGCAGCCACATTCTTGGCAGGTCTTCCCAGGGTTATCTTTGATGTGGAGAAGTGCTTGGTATTGTTTTCTGCGTTGATGTTTGCCCTTGGCACGTGGAAGGCAGCACCCTTGTGTACAGCAACCCCTCAGTCTGGCCCAACAGCATGCAGCTTGCTGCCTGGAGAGCTTTGCTTCTTGAGAGGTCCCTCTGCAACAAGGGCTCCGGCTCTTCTGGCTGGTTCTCGGTTGCCCACAAAGCACGTGCCTCCTGTCTCTTCAATGCATGTGCAAGCAACGCATTCATTTCTGTCACTTCTGGTAGGGTTTGCTCTTGCCCAAAGGCTACCCAGTTTTGCTGGATACAGGAACATGAACTCCTACCTGGAGTATTAAGGTCACACTCTCCTTAAGTCAAACTGGACATTTGCTCTCTGACTAAACTTTTAGATCCTCAAATGGTAATCACAAGGGGCACACCACTTATTGAAATAGAAGCTTAATGTCCTAATATTACTGTTTACAGATACCTGAAGGGTGGAAGTCAGGTAGAAGGGGCCAGTCTCTTCTCAGTGGTGCCCTGTGATAGGACGAGAGGTAATGGTAGCAAGGTGAAACACGGCAAGTTTCACCCCAACATGAGGAAAATCTTCTTCAATGTGAGAGTGAAAGAGCTTCGAAGAGGCTGTCCAGAGAGGCTGGGGAGTCTCCTTCTCTAGAGACTGTCAAGACCCACCTGGATGTGTTCCTGTGTGGCCTGCCCCAAATGTTCCTGCACTGGCAGGGGATTGGACTTGATGATTTCTGGAGGTCCCTTCCAACCCCTACCATTCTGCGATTCTAACATTTTTGATGATATAGGCCTTAATTCTTATTCATTCAGAGAATTATTTTCATCACTCCTCCCAAACTAATTTCTGGTCCTTGCTGAAAAGGGCAGGAGCAAGAGTTCAGGAGATGCAGCTGGAGGTAAGGGAACTCACCCAGGCCAGTGCTGGGGTGGTTTATGCAGGTTCAATGTGTCACCTCGTACTCGATAGATGACTCATTAGAGATGAGGCAGCTCAGAGCAAGGGGCTTATAAAGCCACTGGGCTGTCACTTCAGCTTTGGAGGGGCTGTGGGAAAGCAATGACCTGCCCCCTCTGCAATCTTCTTCCATAAACAGTTTGAACAAAATTCCCTCCTTGGCTGCTATCATCACACTTCATTAGAGAAGAAATGCAGATACCAAGGAAGCTGAGCCTCCTCCACCCACTGCAAACATCTCCAGCAGCTTCCTCTCAGCTGTTAATGTCTCTTGAGGCCAGCAGATGACAAGGTAGGTGTATTAGGAATACATACGAAGCTGTGCATTATTTCTTACAGCTTATACCTGTGCCTCCAACTTAGACACCATTTCCTGCACATGGCTGAAGCTGCTGCCTATCCTGGACAAAGGAGACAGGGTTCCTAAGGATGGGCTGAAAGCCCCTCTCCAGCAGCCCAGCTGCTTTGGTGGAAACCGCACCTGGTGTAGGTTTCAGCTTGTGAATGCTTGTCAGGAAAGCGATTTGGAAGCCTCCAAGAGCTCCCAGCAATTCCTCAAGCGATAGGACAAAAGGGCAAGATTGAAAAGTGGTAAAAGAATCCAAAACCAGTTAGTTTGCAGGCCCCCAGGAGACTTATGCTAAAAACTCTCACCACCGCTGCAACTACAGATTCTCCCATCCACACATCCCCGTCTGTAGCTCTGAGGGGAGATGGCAACACAAACACAGGGATTCAATGTCACGTGGCTGCACGCTTCATCCTTCACGGCCTTCTGCTGCTGACCTCCAGCCAGACCTCCCCTCCCAGCCCTTAGGTCAAGCAGGCTCCTCCTGACCCTACAAAGGGCTGTCAGGGGACTCAGTCCTTGACTTCACCTCCTCCTTCCCCCTCCACAACTGGGATCTCCATCCCATACCTGTCACCATCTTGCACTCAAGAGTCCCCTGGGCACTTTGCCCACAAAGGTGTCACGACCCTCGACCGGGCTGCGGGTTTAATCGCATGTAACTAATTAAGGGAATACCTCTGCAGCTTGAGAACTGCCCAGTTGTAGATTCTCACTCCTTTCAGTCACTCTGGCTTGTATTTGCTCCTTCTTTCACCCCGGCTAGGGCAGGAAATGTCACTGCTGGCAGCAATTTAACCCGGTTGATTTTAGTGCTTGTCAAGGGCTAAGTAGCAAGCGAGCGATTAGGGGATGGGCAGATTTCCGTCTCCTGAAGGCGAGGGCAGGAAGGTCAGAGAAAGCACCAGGCATCAGCAGATGACAGAGGGAAGTCCTGGAGGCCCCCAGCCCCTCACAGCCCACTTCAAATGCAGGACACATCTCTAGCAGGCAGAAACAGCATCCTGGATTTTTTCTCAGATGTGCTGTTCAGGATGGATCTGGAGGACTTTGTACTTTTTGGGTCCAAAGGACGAAATTTGAGGTGTGAAGACTTGAGCATCAAAATTGTGGTTTTTAGACACAGTTTGAAAAAAGTCTGTGCTTTCTCTCCATTTTGTGCTTGGGCAGCAGCACGTGGCTTCTGATGCATCCGATGCCACATTAAAGTGATTTTTCTAGTGTTGTGGCTCTGAAATCAAACATACTTGCAGCTTTTCAATATTATCTCTTCCTTTCCCCCTATACTCCCAAACTCACGCAAGAACAATACCTTTTTAAATGCATCTCCCTAGTGAAGGTGTAAAAATATAAAGGACCATTAAAAAGCCATCAAAACCGTTCGAATGTAAAGTGCTCTTTGCTCTCCTGATAGCACCCCAGGAAAGTAAAAGGCAGATGAATCTTGCAGGAGTTTGCATTTCTCCTCCTGAGGATATTCAATTAAATGTGTTTTAAGTTGCTTGTTACAAAATACATTAGAGGTAAAACTAATTTGCATTACTTTGGACACTTTTAAATAAAGAATAGAAAATTTATCCAACTTAATCCCTGGTACAAGTAGTCAACCCACTACAACTCTTGAGGAAAAGTAAAAAGGAAGCCAAGTCAATAGAGTCATTATACAGAGCTCAGCAAAGCCAGGCTAATCTATATGTAACATGGGAAGCCTCAAAACACAACCACAAAGCAACAGGCATAAAAACATCAGCTTTTAAACTCATGTATAGAATTTCCCATTGTGCCTCATAGAAACGTGATGTTAGATTTCCACTGAATGAGATTAAAACACTATAGTAAAGATTATTATTCCTTCCACTGATGTAACTAAAGCTTAGGTATTCAGCAGGAGGGACTCTTGCTACCAGTTTGAGTCAATCTGTTGTAGGATTTCCGGTGCAATTTGTGAAACCGAGGTGGAAAGTTCGGTAGCTGTGATCGTCCACGGCACGTGAGCTATTTTTGCAGCTGAGTGGGTCTCCGGGTAACCTTCCACACTTGAGCAATTAATTCTAGAGTTGAAGGCAACTCTACACTTGAGGATCTTCAAAAGGGAAAGAGAAATCATGATGCCACCTCGGGTTCATGACTCTGATGGGTAACAGATGTGGGGACTGTAGCCCTTGTGGTCCTGTGTCGTCAGGAGACATTTTGATAAATTCTGAGCAGATGGAGCATAAACACGATCCCTCATCTATGCACATTTACTGCCTACAAGTGATTGCACACTCCTGAAAACCATACTGGGGCTTAGTAGATGGACCTCCTGCCCAAATACTTCATCCACACCCTCCAGCAGTCCCCATCCCCAGACAACAGTATCTGCCACACATCCACAAATAAGAGCCACCAAACATGAAACCCCAACCAAAAGATCAGCAGGCTCAGCCAGTGACCTGGCACAGAGACATGATTCTTGACCAGCACCAACCCTCCCTTCCATATCTCCTCACCACAGAATGGCATCCCCAAGGCTGGAGGATTTGTGGTCTTCTAAGAGGGACCCCATGTCACCCATGGAGCTCCACAATATTCAACCTCATCAACACCTCACACAAGAGTTATCACTATTAAATGGGGACTACTCAAAGTACCCAAGGATCATAAACCTGCCACTGCTAACTTACAACTTACTTCTAGAGCCTGGATATATTAATATGGCAATTCTTCCCTTGATAATATTCTCTGCCCTATTGCTCACATGCAGGCTTATTTCAGTCTGGTTTTCTCATTTTTCTTCAAGAAAAATTAATGTGGAAGCCTATTTTTTTTTCTTTTTCTTCAGAGAGACCATATTTTAATATTACCCCTGTAAGTCAAAGCAATTTGAATGATTATCTCACTTAACGATGCTACTTGTGCTGCCTCCAAAATTGCATTCTGCTTCTAAGGGTACCTGAACAGCTATTCTTTTATGGTTTACTACCTTTTTTTTTTTTTTTAATCTTTTCCTTCTCTTTCCTGGTACTTAGGGAGGTTCAAACTACTGCCTGCCCTTTCAGCCTGGCATTTTATTACTCCAGAACAGTGTAGCGAGAAAGTAAACCTCTCTGTGTTCGATTAAATTTTTATACTAAATCTTCTACAGCCCATAGGAAATGAGCTGAATTTGTTAAAAGGAAATGACTGATATTTGTTATCTTACACAACCACTTTAAGGGGATTATCGAACACACTTGTTCCTTGTACCATACAACTCAGACTAAATTAAAGACAAATTTCATTTAAAAAAAAAAAAAAGTCACCCCAGTGAAACCATTCCAAAGTGGTTTCTAAGAAGAGGGAGGTAAACATTTCAGTGACCAACACATCTCATCTGTTTGACTGGCCCAAAAAAGTGACTTTACCATGAAAGTCTGAGGCCTAACTCATGCCGCTTGTGTGGCACCACATACAACTGGCTCCAGCCCTGTGCATACGGCTCCAGCTTACTGTTACCAGAAAAGTACTGTTTGCTCACGCTAACAGCCTCTCCCACACCCTGGAGCAAGAAGAAAATCATCAGCTGCTCCATAATAGATGCCCACAGCATCCATGACTTGCTGTAATTTGAAGGCAACATTAAGAAGATACGCTGATTACACAAGCACACATGGTTATTTCCACTGCAGAAAGTATTTAATTTCCTGCTCATCGCTGTTTCCTAGACAGGAGGACAGAGTCAACCTGGGGAACATCCCTCCTGCTGAGCTGCAGCATGGGACAGCGGTGTCCCCACAGTGTGATTCCATCATGCAACAGCACAGCCTACATAGATAGGGTTTGGTCCCAACCGCGCTCAACTACCCCCAATGCCTTTAGGCCCCTGGAAAGGCCAACAGGGAAAGATGTTACCCATCAAGGGTCCACGGGACTAATCACAAGACAGAGCTCACCGCGGACACTTTGCTGATGACGTCCCTTGCAACGGCAAGACCCTGGGCAAAGGTGCGGGCGGCCACAAACGCTCGCGTCACTTGTAGCTTGAGCTTCCGCGGCACATCCCCAAAGGGCTTCAGCTGCTCCGTGTACTTGCTGACACACTCAAGGTACTCGTCCGTGAAGTGGTATTGGGGGTTGACCAGTCGAAACATGCGCTCCAGCAAGCGTGCCCAGAACTCATTGAGCATTTCCTCAAGGTTGACATTGCCTCCCACATAGTACCGCTTCAGCTCCACGAAAAGATCCTTGAACAGCTCTGAGTTCTGCATGTACAAACGGCCATATGTCCGCACGAACATGTCGTTCAGCGACTTCTCAGCATTTTCAAGAAGTTCTTTGAAGAACTCTAGGAAAGAGGAAGAGAAGATGAGGTAAACATGGGCATTTGGTTTCATGTTCACACGTTTCTACAACCACTGCCATTGCTTAACTTGAAAATTCAGCGCAATAAAACCATCATTCAGATCAAATGGAAGGTTGGAGGACTCCCTCAAAATTTTCAAACCATTTCTACATCTCATAATTTTTGACTACTCTTCCTAAACCAACCCCCTCAAACTCTCTCCAGATTGGAAGACCTGCACGAGTAGAATAAATCTCTTTTGATGGAAATCTGAATACCATGGCAAAAGTGGGGAAAAATAACACAGCAAACAAACAAAAAACACAAACAAAAGCACCAGTTTGTGTTACCATTCAGTCATCTAAAAAGAAGTCATCTCAAAGCACAAGACCATCAGAGAACAGAAAATTTAAAAAAAAAATAAAAAAGTTTTTTTCGTTAAACAGACATTTTACACATGGTCTTGTCAGTTTTTGTCAATTCATTTTCCAAAATGATCATAAACTATCCTCAAAACTGAGCAAATATGCATACATTTTATAAACAACCCCAAAAATCTATCTGTGGGTTCATTCTCCTGTCTTGCAAGTTTGTCAGGTCTCAGGGCAGGGCCTGTCTCTAATTACCTAATTGGCCCTGATTGCAGACAGGGCTTCAGATGTTTGTGGCACTACAAAAAACAACCCCAAAACACAATTATGCCAGAATTTGCTCAAAATCCCAGTGCTAAACATTTGGCACAAGAACAACAAGAGATTTTTCAGATGACAAAGGATGGATGGGGACCCTTGGGCTTCATAACTTTCTAAAAGCAAATCCCCACTTCAGCTGATCCTCTGAGAGCACCAGACAGCACGGTGCCAGAGAGCGGCTGCTGCCCAAGCACTGCCACCATGTCTTGGCAGCGCCTGTCCATCCCCAGTGCCAACAGGAAGCTGACATGACATCGTTTGGCATGTCAGGAGTGTTTAAAGAGCATCCCCTGTCAAGACAGTGCCACCAAAGCCTTGGCAGGTGGATCTAGGCAACACTACCCCAACAACAAAGCCTTTGACTTGGAGATTTGGTGTAGAGGAGTTAAAAAATATGGGAGGGGTATATTAAGCCAGAGGCTATTGGGCCATTTTGGAACAAAACTCCACTCTACAAGGCCTTTGGAAGGAGATAAGGAGGGAACGCACAAGTAGGTGCCGCTGGGATAAACCATCACATGCTGGTAGCGCTCATGCCAGGCTGCTGCAGCCTGGGGCATGGGCACAGCCTCCCCACCACCACGCATGGCACAGGCCAGGAAGACTATTATTTTATGCATGCCACCAACAATTGAGGATTCTGACCTCTGCTTTTCTGTGACTCATATTCAATAAATATTTTTTATTAAAACATGCCTCTGTGGCTTTTTTTTAATCCTCAAAGGAGTAATGTTTAGAGCCAGAAGTTGTTAGAAGGCTGGGGAGGAGGGGGGTATTTTGGCCCAGTGTGAATTTAAACCTTGTTAAAACATATTAAAAGTATGCTGAAGTTCAGATTTTCATCTTCAAAGTGCTCCAGTACAAACAAAGCCTAACACAGAAAACATTTTCTGGAAAAACTGAAACATTCTTCGAGTTCCTAACGAACAAAGTCATGGGGCTCGGTGCCTGACATGGCTGTATATAATGCAGCCTCTTAGGAGCACAAGAGAAATGATCCAGGGAAGAAGAGATTGATTTCAAACACCCAACACGTCCTCTGTCCAATATCAGCAGGAACCTCCACTTTCGTTCCCATGACTGGCATTTCCTCTCCAGGAAGATTTTTTTCTGTTGAGTTTATGCTACAGAGATTAGCTTGGTGTATATTAATTTCTAATTCACTTAATCATTTTGAAGGCTCACTTCCTTCCTCTTCCCAGACCTCTTAGTATCACCAAATAAGTTATTTATTTAAACACTTTTGTGCCGGGCACAAGAAGTGGTAGATGCATCAGCAAACTCTTCAAAAAGAATTAGGTTTGGAAATTATATTCATGAGAAAAATATTAAATAGTTCCAGCCACCAGCCTAAAGGAACCCAAAGCACTGTTTTAAGCCAGGAAAGCTATCTCGGGTAATACATCCATAATACCATAACCAATTTATTCTCCTGCCCAAACTAATTTTATTGGTTAGACTCCAAAGTAGAAGTTGAATAAACTGTACCTAGGCTTTAGAGCACTTGATCTCTTAGCAATTTTTCATGTGGGCTAGAACCAGGTATGTTCATTAATTATCCTGAAAAAAAACCCTGCAACCTAATTAGCAGCAAATACCTGTCCACCTGCAGTCTCCAAGCCAGTAGCATTTCCTTGCCCAAAAGGAAGGTAAATAAAGGAAAAGAAAACTTCACACCAAAACCAGCAGCTTCTAAAACACCAAGACAACACTTCTGAAGGAGGCACCACGTACACGCAAAGCTGTTGCCTCTGGCTTGAGCCCCAGCCAACATTTTCACAGGCAGAAAACACCTGTTTTCAAGTGCCACTTTCCAAATAAAGAGGAGAGAAGGACAGAGGAGACTGTGTCTGCAGCACAGAGTTAGCACCCACCCTCCATCCCTGCAACGCTTCCCCACCAGCACAAGCCCACATCCCCAAAAAGCACTGGATGGGATGACCTGGTGAATGGCACCAGTGGCGTGGCCAAAGGTGGCTTCATTGGCACCTCGGGGCTCCTTAGGCGGGGAGGAGGTTGGAAAAGTGGGGAGGAGGGATGCAGAGAACAGCAGCAGGGGCAAGGGACCGTCCCATGCTAGCGAGTAGGGACAGACCCAGCAGTGGGATGAGCATGGTAACACCTTCCTCCATTCAATGTACAGCACTCTTAACTTGGTCAGCTTCTGGGCTTAAATGATACATGTAGAGATGGTTTACTCCAGCACACTAAGTCTGCATCCTCAGCTGCTGTCACCCCATCAAGGAACCAGCTTGGGCACAGGAAAGAACATTAAGCTTTTCTCTGTGCAAACCATGGGCATAGATACCTGCAATGAAGAAAAGAAAGCCCAAAAGTACTTTTTATTAAATAAATGCTAATCTGACTACTAACTCCCAACAGCTAATTAGATATTAATTTTCCCCTTCACAGAAACAACCTGATTAGCAAACACCAACATAACCTAGCATTAACCTTGCCACTACAAGAAGAAAAATGGCAGGTTCCTCTCTTACATCTTGACTGTTTGCCGGGTAAAATAAATGACCACCTTTCATTTGTATTAGAAGCTGACTTGTTTTCAAACAAAGCAAACACACAAAGGCCTTGGTTGCTTATTTTACAGCACTGTAAAAGCACGTTTTACAGCTGTGTTGCAAGCAATCTGTACTCATTAAATTATCACTCTGACAGGCTTCCTGTGAAAAGCTGTCAAACGCAAACATTTTTCACAGACGACAAATCAAACTTTGCCGGTGCTTTCTGAGACGCTGCTATCTGGAGGGGTGGCAGCCTCTCTTTTCCCTCCAGTTAATCTTATTTAAACTCCCAGAACAAGGGTTGACCTCTTTGTCAACAAATAGGCATAAGCACACACATCTCTGTGAAGAGCTTCCCAAACTGACCCATGGGAGCAGCACGTGGCTTGAAGCTCTCCCTGGTTCTCCTCGCCAAGAGCAGAGCATGGAGAGGTGTCTAGGTTACACAGAGCAGACAGACCACAGACAAGGCAGCTCAGCCAGCTCTGGTCCAACCTGATATGGAAGCAAGTCCACATTTTACTGCTTCAACCCTTCTCAGCTAAACCCTACTGAAACAAAGTCATCTTGTTGCTTGGGATGACGGTCAGGATGAGTGCAGGGGCAAGAGTACCAGTGCTGCCATCTGCAAAGCACATCTGAGCTGCCCGGTGGAATAAGAGCCACAAAACCTTTCCTAACACCAAGAAAAAAAGGTTTAAAAATCAGCTGTATTGCAAAATAAATCCCGTGGACACTACGGACTTTGATGCTCAAAGGAAAATGACATTTCCAATGCAATTAACTTTTAGAGGTAGAAAAGGCAGTAATCTGCAGTCAAGCAATCTACAGCTCTGGGCTCTGTTTATTCTTTTAACACATTTGAATTTCAGGGTAGAATTTGAATGCCCAGCACTCAGGGAAAGCCTAGAGGTGTCATGAGACAGTAAGAAAGACTGGATGTAACATATCCAGTATTCCTGCAATAAGAGTCCGGGGAAAGGGGAACATACAAAACAACCCTAACAAAAAAACCTAACCACCACCAACAACAAAAAAAACAACAAATCCAAACAAGCAAACAAAAAAACCCAACCACAAAACCAAAACACGCACACATACACAAAACCACACAACCAAACAAAAAAACCCTCTCACACCAACATACTACCACCACCAAAAAAAAACCCCTTTGAACAAACCCTTCCATAAAAGAACACGGTGGGAAACATAGCCATAGTCACCAGGCAATTTCCTTTTTTCCAGGTAATAAGATGTATTACCTGCTTGCAGCTTGAGGGCAGACCAGCCCTGCCAGCAACCCAGTGCAGGAAGGAGAGCACCGCACCTCCCCAAGGTGCTTCCACACAACATCAGTTTCTACTGCCAGAGTAATTCAAAACAATCTTTCTTCCAAATTACAGATACATGAGCTACTTGAAAAGACACAATCACTCCACCCACTGCAAGGCACAGGGCAAATCCCACCTCCAGACAACACACCCAATTCCTTGGATTTTTGCACCCAATATTTTTTTTTGATCTTGGATTCATAGGTCGTCTGAAAATATCCTTTTTGTAAGTAAGAAAGGATGCAACACTTACCTATTTCTCACACTAACATTTTCAGATTATATTAAGAGAGAGACTTTCATACAAGAGGGCTTTTGATGAGGAAAGCTCGCTGCTGTAGGGCACAGTACTATCTAGATCCAAAGACAGCTCCTGGAAATTAGATGAACACATCAAAGGGGCACGTTCCCCTTCACACACAGGCAGGTTTGACATTTCCCAGTGAATGCTGATGACAAAAAGAAGTAGCAGAACTGTCTGGCCTGAGATGCCTCCTGCCACCACTGGCACTGGGTGCCCCTTGGCAGGACAAAAGCACTGCTGTCCTCTGCCCCGCCAGCCATGCCCCAGACGGGCAGTCTTCAGGGCTGAACCCATAGCTAATCACTGCAGGAGTGCAAAGTTTTACCTCAAATTTCCTGATCCTCAGTAATGAAAAGCATTTAATTCAGAGTAATTTCACTTGGAGAATAACTTCACACAAAAAGAATACTAGCGCTCCACAGCGCCCCACTTGCTCCTCTTCCAGCAACTGTGAAGTCAAACCACAAGTGACCGAGGGCTTAGCTCTACAGAGCACAGGAAACTGTCTGTGGTGCAAAAGAGGGGCGGTGTCTTAGCCAAGAACTCAGCAAGGCTGCCGAGTGCTCTCTACATGCTCTCTAGGGATGCCCATCTGTTGGCCATGTTAGGGTGTGTCGGTGTCCTTCCAAAAGGAGACCGAAGCTACCGTGCACCTTTCTGCTCCGAAAGGCTGCCAGACGTGCTGCATTTCCCCTGCACCAGGTCTGCTTAGCGCTGTGTTCTCAGCTGGCCCTATTGTGTCTGAGGTTTCCAAATTAACCATGCAAACAGATACCAGGCAGACATGCAATTACTCAATACACCTTAAAAACCAAACGAAACCTCAAGCACACAGAGGGAATATGCTGAACTTTTATGGGCACAATTAATTACTTTCAGATAATTTGCCACCCAGCTTTTCAGGCATACTCTTAATATGCTGTCCAGATTATGATTAATTAAGGACCGTCTGTTTTACCGAAACCTTTAATTTGCTTGTCTGTATAGACAATTATGCTTTCTAATGTGTACAGGAGAACACTGCCACAAAGAGATTAATTATATCTTCTCATAAAATGGTTTACTCATAAAATATCCACAACAGCAAGACGGATTCCCAGACGCATGCTCTTGCCCGAGCTGTGGCCCTAAAGGCTGTGCCGTGGCGGGGCTGGTGCCGGCACCGTCCCAATGCATCCGCCGAGGTGCATCTGTGGATGCAAACTCCACCCTGCAGCTGCTCCTATCATGTGAAGCAAAATTCAATCCAGACAGATAAAAGGAATTGGGAAGAAAAGAGATGAATGTTTCACAGCTCTTTTCACCTCAAAGGTGAAGCCGTCCGTAGCCATGCCACCTATTCCAAAAGATATTTTTTTCTTCCCTAAACATGCCTCATTATTTTTAATATGCCTTCACTTCCTTCACTGCATACACCGCATTTGTAATCTCCACCAGGGAAAAACAAACTGTAGCTTAACAACCTTTTTCCAGAAGTGTTGAGAAACCGATGAATACATAGTGTTAACACATTTATAGAATATGAACTCAGGAAGGGCAGGGTAAATCCACAAGCTGTTTCTCTGTCCTGTTTTCCAACATGTGTTAGCACTTACTGACATGGGAAGAAAACTCTTCCGCAGAGTCTGAACTACAGGCTTAAATCATGCCAGTGTCACAGCAACAGTCCTGAGATGTGAACATTGAAGAGCTGGGAGGAAAACATCTCCCCAAACTTTGTTGATTAGTGAAAAATTTAAAGTCGGTAACAAGTAAGCTGCAGCCTCATAGAGGAAAAACAAAACTAAACAAAAACCCACCAAAAACCTAATCACCAAAAAACCATGGCTTCTAGAACTTACTGTTTCCTGCGGGCCCAAGAGCATAATCTTTCTCTGCACTCTGGGGCTGGCAAGAGCCCAGAAGAGCAGGGTAGAAGATAACACACGATGTGAGATCACCAGCATCACACCGAGACCAAGGTCATTAAAAGAATAAGAACCAATGAAGGAGAAGGAAAAAAATACTGTGGAGATTGCTGCCTGTGATTCAAGAAGCAAATAGCAGCACATTGCATCCTGCTGCACGTAGCAGTTGTCCTGTCAGTCAGGAAAGCAGCAACAACAGAAATGCCCTTGGTCATCTCTTGGTCCATCCCACTGTACTGCATCCCACACAGCAGGACAAGCCCAGACTTTGCAGCCTCCTCATCCCTATTTCCAGGGACCATCATTGTTCACGTGTCCTCTTCTGGGTCAGCTACAGGGAATTTCTCCCACAGCTCCCACACTGCCTCCTCCCAGAGCAGGAGGTCCTCCATTCCCAGCAGTTCCATCCTCCTCCTCATGACAATTCAACATCCATCTTTCCTAACACTCCTCCCTTGCTGCTACTTTTTTTCATTTGCTTGCTCTTCCCTCCACTCCCCCCACCATGCCTATGATTTTCACTGCACCCATTCCTCAATAACTGACCTCTCAAATACATCTATTATTTCACAGCTGCTTTAGCCTGCTGACCCACATCCATTCAATACCAATACACTAATTTTCCACCCCAAGCAGCAAGCAGTACCTGCAAAATCTGAAAGCAAGTTCCTTCAGGCTGCCTCACACCTATCCCCAATTCACAGGAGCTTTCTGGGACACTCAGTAAGGTATTTCATGCATATGTATTTTTCTGAGCCTTCCTTCTTACTGCTGTTGGAGAGCTTGAGGAGGATTCACACTGTAACAGTGGGGATGGCTTTCTCACCCCTGTTACCTCAGTTCCCCTCATCTTCTTACATTTGCATGGAGAACTCTTTGAGCTAGGGCCACCTCTCATTTGTTCACCCAGCACGCAAGCAGCTGGACGCTAAGACATTATCATACATTTAACACTAAACAAAATAGCTCCAGCTCTGCACCGGTGGACTATCACACCCCCAAGCCCAGCACAAGACCCCAGACCACCAACTCACTGAGCATCCAGGGGAGCAGCTCTGAGCCTGTACATAGGCTATGTGGCTCCTTTGTGCAAGGAAGGAAGAAGAGAGAGTTAATATTCAACAGACAAACAATAGCTCATTGACAGGCTGACAGCAATTAGTAACCAGAGAACACCAGACACATTTCCTGTAGCCAAGTATAAAGCATGCTGCCTGCATCTTCATGTTTGGAAAAAAAACTCCAATGTGTAAGAACAGTTTACCTGTGATGTTAACAGCAGAGCTGCTTGGACCCGAGACAGCAGAAGACTGTTTGATCCCTCCAAGCCCATACATGAAGTGGTGTTGCCCATTGCTCAAGTCTTTGCTCAGTTACAAACCCTAGTCTCTTTGGGTTTCTCTCCCCCAGGAAACCTAAGGGGCAGGAGTTTCACCCCCTTTGAGATCTCCTCCTTCTGAGATAACTTGACTTCAGGATCTTTCTGTGCCTCCCAAAACAGAGGTCTGGTCCTCATCACTTTCTGACAAGCATCATCCTTCCCAATGAACAGGACTAAAAACCACAGCAGTTTATGTACCTCCTTAAAAAAATCTCCAGATGGAGAGGAGACAGTTAAATGAAAACAAACAAACAAACTTCCACAGACAGAAGACAGTTTGTTTTATCATTGTTGCACTGAGTGAGACAGCACAAAAGCTCACAAGTGGGATTTTTCTAAAGAACTGTGTTGGTGGTTGCTTCCCCCTGCTTCTCCTAAATCCCTCCACCCCTACTCTGGTAAGCACAGGTCTGAAACCAAGTCTGAAGGACTGGCTCTCAGCAACCGCTGCTTCTGCAAAATTTGAGAGACCTTCCCACCATTTTCTGCCCAGGTTAGTATGAGGTTTGGTGGTATTCCATTCTCGAGAGGGAAGAACAAGGCTGTGCCTTCTTCACCTAAGCGTGAGTGGCAGCAGGTAGACAAAACCAATCCATTACTTGTACATTAACGATGCAGTCACTGGCAGCACGCTCGCCAGAGTATGAGTTGTAACAGTAGAGCTCTTTCCACCACACAGATTTATTCAGAGGGATGAACACCACGCAGCTCTAGCACAGCAAGCATCAAAGGTCCACGAGTCCCAATACTCCTGCTGTGCCACAACACCTGGAGCTGCCTCCTGCAGAGATAAATGCACCAGCAACTGTGACCGACCCCAGGGTCCTGGGTGCCATGGATAGCCCTGGCCAGGGAAGCCCTGGCACATGAGCAGAATGAGGTCCCAGGTCTCTCCTCTTGCAGGCAGCTTCCACTAAAAGAGTTAATGGCAGATGAAGGTCCCAAAAGGGCAGTTATTTCAGTAGAGCAGAGCTCCCCGATGGTCTGCCAAATTCTAACTATAGGAGTGGTTGGCTGGGCACCTGCGGGGCTCATCTTTCACTATTCGCCTCCACGCTGCCTGTGGCAGCAGAGACCACCAAAAGCTTCTCTCGTCCCTTCTGTCTCATTCCCAGCATTAATGCTTCCCAGGCATGCACCCTGCTGTCTCAACACACCTCCCTGCTAACTCCTACCTGAAGGCAGCAGCTGGAAGCCAAGACTTATCTGAACAATGAAACCTAAATTCAGAAAGGAGATTCCAGGTTGTTTTTTCCCCCCAGTTTCAGCAGTTTGGAAGGTATTTGGCCAATACCACCAGCATACACACACATCCCCAACTAGTCTCTTGACTCAGCCCCAAGGCAGTTATTGGAAGCAATTCATGCCCTTGGAGGTAACACAGGGCTCACACTGGATCAAGGGCACCCTGGGATGCTTCAAAGACACACATCACGACCATGCTTTACAACCATGGCTACTCTGCCCAACATAAACATGAAGCCCAACATACAGGGGTCCCTCTCCAGCAACTCTTCCCTGTCCCTACACAGCAGAGGGTAGGTGCCTCACAGTCTTGGGGACACCTGGCTGGCTCCTGCTGCTTGGATTTAGTTTCTTTCCACTCAGTGCCCCAAAGGGGTTTTGTTTTACACTTCTATATTTGTTTTATCTTAAACACTAATGGAAAAGTGGGGGCGAGCAGATCAGAAATGGGATTCTAGGCATTTAATAGCTTCCCCAATGCTGGCTTGAGCTGTACTGTTCTGTACAAATCCCCGGTTGCCTGGTCACTGGGAACAGCAAACCTACTGCCAGGCCAGCCCAGGGACAGACCATCTCATGTTCATCCCCTGACATATCAACCCCATACAAGAAAGGTTGTAGAAGCTTGCTTGCCTTCTCTAAATCCACAGAAGAGAAGGACAAGATTTGGTTTAGGAGCAACAGCAAAAGCACTTGTGAAATGCAGGGGCAGGAGAACAAGCAGCCGCTTGCCAGATTCAGCTCCACAGGGCAGAGGCTCAGCAGCCCCTCAGCTTGCAAGTGCCTGTGGCTCTGCCCTCCCCAATCTCTCTGCAACCAGCCTACAAAAAAGTCGTTTCTTCCCATAGAAAAGGCCTGGCACAATTTACAACTTCCGGAAGTTGCAGGAGGCGTCTTTAATAAGAAAAAAAACCTAAGAACATCTTGTCTAGGAAGCAACAGAATAGTAGAAATGCCAAAGAAGAGCTATAGGCTATGACCTGTCCCTTTTCCAATTCCTCAAAACAGCTGAGCAACTTCCATAAAGCACTGCGTGCCTTGCCTAGCACAGACTCCAGCATGGAAAACTTCAGCTTGAAAGGGCAAAAGAGGTAAAAGTTCGAGTTTAATAAATAGGAACAAACATTTATACAGTCTTAATATCACCATTAATCCTATTAATGTTATTAATCCCTAAAAGAGGGAAAGGGAGGGAACTAACTGGTGAAGACGAGACAAGGCAAAAGAGTTTGTTTGGTCTGTTTTATTTGGTGTGCTTTGGTTTTTGTTTGTGGTTTTTCGGGTGGTTTTGTTTGTTTGGGTTTTTGTTTGTTTGCCTTTTGTTGTTGTTTTTCCTCAACGGAAGCCATAAATGTATCAAAAAACCTCAAAAAAAGAACAAAACCCAAACACATATGCCAGAAGAAACAGCAAATGTTCACCTCTAAAAAATTCTAGCAATGTGGAATCTGACAACCCCCAAGGTATTTTTTTATTTTATCAAAAAAACATTTCCCTTACTGCTGAAAATATATGCCTTGCTGCTATACTGAGATCAGACTGGTG
The DNA here is from genome assembly GCA_027560015.1 of Chloroceryle amazona. Lineage (NCBI taxonomy): Eukaryota > Metazoa > Chordata > Aves > Coraciiformes > Cerylidae > Chloroceryle > Chloroceryle amazona. The sequence continues at coordinate 33,257 of JANHFX010007566.1, forward strand.
GTTTAACTTACAACAGGAGAGATTCCCAGGAGCATACACAGATGTACTGCAAGCAAATATTTAGACAAATATATAAGAGATGGGACTTTGAAGCTTCAGTTTTCTCCCAGTGCTTGCAAACTGAACAGCACTGGAGGATCTGATGCTGTCACATTACACACTAGGAGCCAAAATGGCTTCTGGTCAGCCCTTTGGGGACAAATAAACAGCAACTTGTTCCATGCTCCCAATTAAGAGGGGATAATCCATTTCTGCATGGCTTTGGTGTCAGATCAGAGCAATTCTGGCAATGGTTCCAACCGCACACAGCACACCAGCAACAGCTGATGCAAACGCTCCAAGAGCCACGGGGCATCCCAGCCTCCATCCAAAGGACGTGCTGCCACTTTGACTGTCCTTTTGCAGCAGCAACTGCTGCAAAGGTCAAGCACATAAGGAAGGCAGCATGGGTTTGCCTCTCTCTCAGCCTTGACATTCAGGTCTGAGAGGATTAGCAGCCAGAGAACCCACAGCAGATTTCCAAAGGGCTGGAGGACACAGCTTGCTGCTTGAACTGTATCTTTGGAGTGGCCTTTTGCAGCATGGGGATGTGTCACCCTGAAAGAGGGGTGTTCATCCCACTTGCTGGGAGCCCAGTGAAATGAAAGTTAAGTCTCTGCAATAACTCATCTTGCCTGCTCAGTCCCTCTACAAAGCTGTAGTAGTGCAGAAGATTTCTTCTTAAGGAGGTTCACATCTCTTTTTGTGTCAGCTTTATTTTCATTTGAATGGATTCAGCCACTAGTAGCAAGGCAGCCCTAAGGAGCTGCGAATGCTGAAATCAGAGCATGGGCCCATGAAAAGGAAGAGTTCTGGAAGAGATCTTTCCAGTCTCAGCCCTAGAGGTTGGGACACATATAAGGGCCTTGATAGTCTCTCCTTCCTGTAATTTCAGCACATTGCATCAGAAACTATGGGAAGAATTACACTGGACAAGAACACAGGCATGCAGGCAGAACTGATCAGAACTGACCTGATGACCAAGCACCAGCACCAAAGGTAGGAAACACCACGCCACAAGCAGCTGATCACCCACCAGCAGGCTCTTAACCAAAAAAAACCTAACACAGTAGTCTAGGGCATGGCACTCAAACTTTTGCAGGAGAGTCTGAGGACCTCAGAGGTGAGACTCCTCAACCCGCCCCAGCCACCAGCAAGAGTGCTGCTGAAGAAGGGCTGCCTTCAGCCTCCAGGCTGGAGAGACAGAGGCAGTCATGATTAAAAGACTCCCAAGAGGTAAATGACTGAGGATGGTAATCAGTTAATCTCCACTTCCACCCCAGGTAAGATTTTAAAAAAAATATAAAATCCCTAAATCAGCTTTGTCTGCAGCAAATGAAGATTTAGATCTGATATTAGGAAGCACTCAGAGACAGGGCCATTAGGCTCTGGGACAGGCTGAGGAGGTTGCTAATTCTCCTTCATTAGTTTCGTACAGGGCAGGGAAACACCCGTCCAGGGACAGGCTGGGCACAGTAAATCCAGCTTCCAGGAACAGGATCACACCATCCCCTTCCAGATTTGCCTGTCAAGGACTTCCAGGGTTAAGATTAGGGTGAGAGCAGCACAAGGCACGCTGTGAGGGGCTGACAGAAGAACGACGCAGCACAAACAAAACAGCTCGTACAGGGCTCCCTATCAAAGCTCGCTCATTCTGAAACCTTGCACTTTGACAGGTATCCAGCTCAGCTTAGCTTAATATCCCCCTGCTGTCATGCAGCCCTGCAGCCATCTCTCACCCTACAAACAGGCAGACACACCTAACGCTACATCTGCCCCACGTCAGGGACGCTAATACAGTGAACTTCTTCTTTGTTTTCAATGCAGCATTTCAAAAAGCCTCTTCGTTCATTTAAGGTGAAACAGATGCTGTTCCTCTGGTCTCTTTGAAAGGGCTTATCTATGGGCTGGATTTCATTAAGTGTCTTGTTCTGCTTTTAATAAGCTTGCAAGTCTAGACACTTTGTTTCTCTCTATCACCCCTTTGGTGTATCAGCAGGTAGAGACAACAGAGGTTAAGAAGGAAATATTTAGCTAGTAGATTTAGATGGTATCAAGATGATTGCGTAATTCCACTTTGACTCATGCAATTGCATACCCGGGGACTTTTTCACTCACTTGAGTGCCATTTTTCTTTCTCTTGCAAAAGAAGATGCTACCTGCTGCAGCAGTGTAGATGAGATCGCTGGGAGGTTCAAGGCACAGACTTCAGGATATGACTAGAAAATCCATGTTGAATCAATGAGAAATCAGGGAGAAAAAGGTCCAGAGGAGCTGTGCAGTAGAGTTGCCCTCTAATACCAGACAGTGATGAGCAACAGTGTCAGCAACCCAGTTCACCGGGCTCTTCAGATATTACCATATGCAACTCAGTGTCACCTCATTCCCCCAGCCAACCCAGGCAGGAGCCTGGCGCAGGGGCCACAGTGACTGGGAACTGCAAGGTGCCTGCAGAGCCCTGAAGAAACTGCCATGACCAAGAGCTCCACATCAAAACCAAGAGATGCTGCTCAGAAAAATGCACCTGGCTGCAAAGTGGGCAATGCTGGAAGGTTTGTGCCAGCTACCTCTGGAAGGAGTTTCTTCCTGCAGGTCCCATGAGCCAGGCATGCCCTGTGGAGACCCAGTGTGACAGGACACTGCTGCAGATCCGAAGGCAGTGTTGAGACCAGCCATTTGCTTGTCAGTCAGCAGTTAGCATCACTCAAGAAATGAGAACTCAGACGAGACTTTGTTCATTTTGCTTCTGACCTTGCATTACACTTGAACCCTTGGCCTCCACACAAAACCAGCTCTGTATTTATCTGCTGCTCCACTTAGCCCCAAAGGCTGAGCGAGATGGATACAAACCCTGTTGGTTCACAGCACACTGGGAATAATCAGCATTTTTGTGGATGAGGACTGGAAGACATGCGTGTTACGATTACATGCACTGTGGGGATGTACCAACAGAGCTAACTGCAATCTTACATTAAGAGCAAAACAGTTTTTTCAAAAGATTAATCGAAAAGATCTCTCTGAGAAACAAGCAGTCATAATCAGCAAATATTTCTCTCTCATGGGATTGCAAAACAAGGCATGCTCTGCCCTCTGAGCCATGAGTCATGAACTTCCCTAGCAAAGGGGAAGGCAGAGAGAATTGCACAGAGAACAATAGGATGGAGATGTTTTACATTTCATTCCAAGGAGAGCAAGGTCAAGGTCTCTGCACTTACCATCAAACTTCTTGTATCGGGAACTAAACATGGTTTGTAGGTGATTGCTAAGCTCTACAACAGCGTTTCTGAAGTCGTGTTTACTCTGCTGACTGTACTTCTCCTCCATTTCTTGAGAGCAGCACGTGTAGCCTTGGGAGCAGACTTTCAAGTGGTCACCTGAAAAGCACAGAACAAAATATGCTGAGTTAAAAAGATTCTCTGTGCAATGGTAAAGAGGTTGGCTTGCGAGGCAGGAGGTGCAAGGACCCGCAGCAGCACCTCCTCCCAGGGAGAGCACACCTCACTGCGAGCACGGGACCAGGCATATCAAAACATGATTCCCTAGAAGAATTTTATCGCAACACACGTAAAAACCATGCCTTGTCGCTCTGCAGGAACATTAAAAAGTATCCTCTCATTTATCCAGTTAATAAACAGATACTCCTCTTGCACAGTGTAATTTGAAGAACCAGCAAATTGACCTCTATATACTATCACACCTCATGAGGCTTTCACTGAGTGTTTTAATTACTTCTATTTCATTCAGTTAATACACAACACAATATCGACGGCAAGGGTCCTTTTTGTAGTGATAAATCCTTTCTTCTTCACACCCCCAACCCCCTAATTATCGCAGAAGTAATCTCTCTCAGAAGCACAGTTATCACTGACATTAAAATATATTTGGTTTATGTAGTGACTCATAAAAAAGGTTTATATTTCCCAGCTCCTAATTTTACAGTTTTCTGTCACCACTCTGGCCAAAATTTAGTGTTCCTTTTTGGTGAATTCAAACAGATCTTCCTTCCTTCATCCTGAAATATAATTCACTCCTAAGAGTCAGCTGGCTCAAGTTGGCTTGGTCAGAGGAATCATGAAGTGCTTCGGTATCTTCCATAGCTTCATTTCAAAATTTCACAGACAATCTGGGCCCCGGATCTGACCACATATAGTTTACTTTTAGACCAAGCTGTCCTCTTCTAGCACCAGCAATAAAACCTTTCTGTCAAGTTCTGTGGATAAACTCTTTGCATAGCAATCCTCAGCTCTAGCTTCTCTGACTGGTCCCACAACACACAGGCAAGTGGGCTGGCGCTGAAGTGGTTCAAACTTGGGCAAATTGTGCAAATCTTTGCCAGTAATGAAGATACAATCAAAACAAGCAGTTAGGATAAGAAACTCATTCTTCCAAGTCAGATGGTATTTTAAAAGACACAGCCTACATGTAAGCTGCTGCCTTCGCTCCCATTTCACACCCTGCTGCCAAACCTTATCTTTCATCCCAAGGAAGCAGATGGAGAAGCAAAGGCTCTTCCCTACCTGCTCACACCCTGGAAGCCAACCACAACTTCCAACCATTGAGGCCAAGACTCACTGCTAGAGCTGCAAAGGACTTGGCAGCCCCCTGCACAGAAAATAACCTCTCCCCAACAGGCTGTGAAACGTGTACTTACTGAAGAGCCATCCTACCTGCTAGAGTATCAAAAGTGGGTTTAGAGAAACAAAAACCATTTTTGTATGGTGCCTAAGTCTGCCCATGACTAACATGAGCAGTTTCTTCTCCAGTTCTCTTGTGGAAGAACTTGTAACAACTGCATTTGCCCAGCTATTGAACCTTTGCATTACTTTCTAGCACAGAAACAGTATCTGTCCTTTTAGATGCTTAAGGACCATTTTAAAACATGATATATTTTTATCTCTCTCTCTATATATATATATACATTTTCTTATATATATGTGTCACACACACACACACACCCATTCTTAAGAACCTCTCCTCCTAAATCTATTTTCTTATTGCTCTACAGGGTTTGTTTGTTTTCCCTGGAATTTCAGAGAGACCTTGACTGACAGATAATTCTGCCAGAGTTAATTCATTGCTCGAGATCATCCACTGCTGTTGAATTACAGAAAGCTCCAAGTCTATTACTGGAAGCAGCACTGTTTAGGTCCAGCCTTCAGAAAACACAGAAAGATCTCACTCTCTCCTTAGGTATCTATTTTTTCATGGACTCCTCTTTTTTTCTGTCTCAGAAGAGCACCTCCAGCAGCAAATACACAGTGTTAAGGGGCACAGCACTGAGGGATGGAGCTCCATGTAGCTTGTTAAGTCATTTAAAAGAGGAAGAGGTGCACCAAGGATTTTCAGATCCTGACAACCAAATCCATCCTAGAGCACATGGGCACTCCTCTGCGAGACCCCCTTACCAGCAAGCACTTCAAAAAAGAAAGTGCCCAAGCACCACTGCTTTATTTCACTTCGTATCGCTTTGCTCCAGCTCCAATATGGGACTAAGGCTCTTTGACACAATGGGAAACACAAAGAGCAGTGAAGCAGTATTTATACCTAGAGTGATGGCTACTTTCAAGATGCCATAATAATTTATATTCAGAACTCCTGTAACAGAGTTATGAGACAAATCAGGGGGGTTTATTTGGTTTTTCTTTCTAAATTTCTTAGTGGGGTGTTTATGTTGGAAATATTTTACCTGAAGTGTGTTTCATGATTTCAGTATCACTTCCATAATGCACGCCTGCTCCTGGCAGTTAAAACTGACATACTTCCCATTCTTTTGTGTTGGAGGGGTAAGCCTCTACTTGACAAATTCAAGTCTACTGATAGTGAGACTTCTTTTTGTAGTTACACTTGGCAGGCATTGTACAGTTGTCCACAGATGCCCCAGGATCCCTAAAACAGTGCTTTTCACACCTACTCCAATTTATGACTTAAAAAAAAAAAAGAGCAATGCATTTCACAGATATAAGTAACAGGTTTATACCTATTTATGCTATGAAATTGCAGTTACCATCCCACATAGTGTTACGAAGCACAGTCATTTTTCTTTGATTCACCCCCAGTCCCAGATTTGCACAGTGTCTCTTTGACACGCATGCACAGTCAGGCAAGGAGAACACCAGTAAATCAAGCTTGCACAGATTCCATTTGGTTGATTATTAAGAAATTATGCTCCAAAATGCAACTCAGACATTCAAAAATGAATGACCAAGCAATCTAATTATGGAAGATATTTCTCAGTCATGTCAGCACTATGTGGTCTTGGCTTGCGATCAAGAATTAGCTCTGTCTGTAGCTGAGGAGCTCTGGCTACTCAATGCTAACGGTACGAGGATGCACTGTTACCCAGTATTAGAACAAAACAAAACAAAACAAAACATTTGGGGCTGTGGGCTGCTTTCCTTGCAGTTTTCTTACACCACAGTGGCAGATATCAGTGGAAAATCATGGAAAAACACTGTGGGACCAACTTTTCCACAGGCAGGGCTGTCTTTAGTGCCTCCTCCCTGATAATTTGTCCTCACTTGAGCAAAGCAACAGGTACCAAGGTGGTTCATGAGAAACCTCGTGTCTAGCCTTTGTTTTAAATCAGCTAGCAGAGCTGCTGTGTTCAGCATCCATCCACAGCACTCATCCCACCCCTGAGCTTGCAGGGAGAGTCATTCAACGTGCCAGTGTCCCATCACTTGCTTTGTTGACGGATCCATCACATGCCCCTTTGGCGAGTGGCTGCAGTGTTGAGAACTGCTTATGCCCCAAAGGACAGACCCCCAAAGCATGGCCTTGTCAGACAGCAGCTTCAAAACATAACAGTGCTGCAACCATGGCACGCTGGGGAACAAAACAAATGAAGCCTGAAAAGCAGCTGCTGCCAGTGGTCCATGTGAGCACGGACCAGTTATGCACACAGAAAACACCAACCTGGAGCCAAATCCAAAGACAATGCTTTTCGTCTTTCCAACTGGCAGTGAATTCTTCCAACAAAAAGGAGTGAAAAAAAAATATGCGTATTTAGAGATCTGATGTTTCTGTATATTATGTAAAGAACACTCGTGGTGTGTGCTCACTGTCAAGGACGCATTCGGCAACAATTATTCCCCAAGTTAAAACTCATCAAACAATGCCCATACAAGGCAGCTCTTCATCTACTGTTGAGTGTTAAAGACTCAGCAGCTTTTGTAATTTATCACCGTGTGAGCACAGCAAAAATATAACTCTGCCTCAGCTTCCTTTCAAGTTAGGCTTTTTATTGAATTGATTGACAGGGTGTGCAATCATCACGTTGGGGGCTGTATGGCAAAAAGAGCTCAAGTAGCAGAGAACAACTCCAAACATCTATCGCATATGCACACCATCACTGCAGCTTGTAATGGATTTGCAGCAGACCCTTCCCATGGCCTGTTGCAGCACAACTTGTTTCTTTATTTTATATTACAAATGAGAGAAATGAGAGGTCAAAATTACAGAAGACGCGTGCTCCTTGGCTAATTAACAGGACACCTCTGGGGAGCAGAGGTAGCAGTTTAAAGACAGGAATGCAACAGGACATCACGTTACCATCCATACATCTAATGAAATGCACTCAGAAAGGTAATCTTGTAAGCTTATGATTTAAGCCGTTTCAGAAACACCACATTTAGCAGCCTCTAGGCACACAGAGTTTCTTCCAAACCAAGAAACTATTCTGCAGTGCATTGGAAACAGGTTTTCATTGCATTAGTAAGCATGTAGCACAAACTCGGGGGGGCTCTATGATCTTGAAAAGCAGTTCACCTCACCAAAGAATTTTCCAAGACCTTTACAAAAGGATGTTTCTGGATGTGTAACATCTCTTCCCGGCCTGCTTCTCCTTGCCTTGACCAAGTCCTGCAGAAGCAGCTAAACTTTCATGAGGGGTTTGCTGGGAGGCAGGGAAGGTTATTTCTTTAGAACATCCCCATATACAGTCCAGCCTTTCACTGCAGCTCTGTAAACAAGCCAAAAGCAGTTTATGGTCTCAGATGCTACTGTTGGACTTTGCTTCCATGTGAGAAAAGGGGTTGGGATAAGCTGGGATGGTGGAGGAGCAGGAGGCAAACACTGCTGGGGGACTGGTGAGCAAGGCCACCATTTCAGCCTCCCACTCTCCCTCTTCCCTCTAGCACACATTGGCTTGTGTCAACTTTAAAAGAGTTTTATGACTTCCTCTGAACGAACTACCAAAGGAATCCTGGACTGTAATGCTGAGTTCTAATCCGATTTCACACTAGACTTGCCTTCTAATTATCACAGAATATTAGGCTTCCACCCATCATATATAATTGACATGCTACCAAGGCTTTACAAAACCCCCAACAAAGATGACAAGAAACACTAGCATCACCCCTGAGCATAGCTCTGCTGCTCCGGCCCCACATTAACAAGGAACGAGAAGAAGAAAGAAAAGCGCAAGCTTGTGATTGACTCCAGCGGAATCATTGAGACAGACAAGGCTACTGAACCGTCCACCCAATCCGATCACCTTTAATTGTACCCAGAATACCAAAACCTGACCATTTTTCCTGGCTACAAAATGAGCCAGGGATGCTCTGGACATCCGAGAATGGACCACAAGCTCTTGCTCATCTGCCCCAGTGCTGCCGTAATCCCTAAAGGCTATCAGCACAACCAGACATCCCACAGCCACAGAAGTCCCTGCCCCCGAAAGGCAAGGCTTGGTCACCCTAATCACTGATTGTGCTGCTTTTAGATAATTTCTAATGATAGGGCACTGAAGAAATGCAGACAGTGTCTCGGCATAGAAATATTTCCAGGTGAAATGACACTAAACTGCACAAAGCAAGGAGAACAATCCCGCTCCAGGGTACACCATGCACCAAAAGCAACCCTACCACCTCCTCCCTGGCTGCTGCCTACTCACGCTGCTTGAAGGTGTGCTTTGTCTGGTGTAAGCACCAAACTCCAACTGTCAGTTGATGGCTCTTATCAGTTTACTCCTTTTTCACCAGGTGGTCAGTCTTCTCCGCTTGCTTTAAAGCAGTGCTGCTGTGGGACTTGGAGTTTCTTTTACTGGAGACAATACTGCTGCAGACACAGCCACACACCAGGATGGAAGAGACATAAAACAGCACTGAGGTCTTGCTAGTAGAAGTGATGCATCCATGAAAGGCAGCACAGTTCAGAACTACAAGTTCCCAAGTTCACATCCTGCAAGTGTTGCAGTGCTGCTGGTACTCTGTCGGAGTGGGTCAGACCTGGTTGGAAGACTGGGAGCTGTATCTCCCTCAATGCTTCTGGGCACATGATGTTATTTCCAGCCTGAACCACTATTTCAGCTGCACATTTCCAGGAGTAGTGTTGCGTGCAGCATCCCCTCTCTATCACCATCAGACACAAAATAACATACCCCATTTCCAGTACAAATCATTTCCCATCCTGAAGGCCACTATCATGCAATAAGTCAGCTTTTCCTCTCTTCCCTCTTCAAAACATTTGCAATTCCCATTGTGATCTCAAACCCAAAATGCACCAAGGGAGCAAGCACCCCACATACCCAAACCCAAGTCTTCTTCATGGAGGTTGGAGGAGCATCACCCTCCATCCAGGCCTGTAGTTGCCTGCCTTCGCAGCCACAGAAGCCCTGAGCCTGGACTCAATCATCACAGATGCTCATCCCCACCTGCACCCTTTTTTTTCCAACCACCCAGGATTTTTTAAGCCAGAAGACAACATGCTTACATGCAGCCAGCCCCAAACGCTGACTGCTAAGGTTATGGAAGTATCGCAATCTGGCAGCGCGTGCCAGCACGCAGCATATTTAACATCACACTCAATTAGCAACTGTTTTATATAAATGGTTTATTTGCCTTATTAATGTTAAAGCCGCTTGTTTCCCCCGCACTTCCACTTACGTTATTAATCAATGTGCATTTCAAGTTTTTGCTGATTACTCTAATGGCAAAGGAAAATTCCCCAGACTCGCAGAGAAAGCTTATGATATTGAAAAGATTCCCCCCCCCAACTTATCAAGCAGTCAAAATACACTCTTTGATACCCATACCAAAGCCCTTTCACCTATGCTTAACAACAGTGAACTATTTTCAGTCGAGCTTTACTGCATCTGTTAACTCAGCTGCTAATCCATCTTGCCGGCGTGGGGAGCACCAGTGCACACAATACCTCAGTGACGCACCTCCCTTCAACACAACAAATAATCTTAATTATTTCCATAGCGCGTACCTACAGTTACTTAAAATATCGTACACAACTGAGGTCTGTCTGGCTTCTGTTTTTCCATTTTGCTTTGTTGACAGCTTCAGGTTCCCAGATTTACCGCCAAGAGGGTCGGGGACTGAGAGAACACAAGAGATTTATATCCATGTGCATACATTAAGCCAAACACACATTAGGAACCTTAATTTTCTACTGGAAAGAGCAACTTCGGACACAAAGAGGGCTCTTGCCTTCCACTCGTCCAAGTCCAAATTACTACTACAAAGCTCGTCTTCAAGCTGATGACAGAGCCAGGTGCCTAAAGCACTAAGTCTGGACAAATACTGCCCACTGCAGACAGAGTGATTTGTGGACATCCCTCCCAGGCAGAGGCAGACCAAGAGAGCCCTTCCCATGCTCCTAATGCAGCTCTTCAGCCCCAAACAAGAGATAAAGACATGCCTCCACTCTCCACAGCACCCCAGAGAAAAATCAGCAAGTCAGCTAAGGTCTTGCCTCCTAGTGAGGTTGGAGCAACGGAGAGGTTCAGATGGAGGCCCCCAAGTCTGAAACCCAAAAACTCTGTACAGCAAACAAGCCCAGGACTGCGGCCTTTGCAGGCAATACCCAAGCGAAGAGAATGCAAGATCTCACCTTCAATGGGGCTTTAAGAGTTCATTTAAAGTTAACACCCTGCTTACCTGAAGGAAAAATGCCATCATTGCTTCATTTCCACAGCACAACCAACAATTTCCTTCCAGACAGGGTGGCCCAAATACTGCAAAGTTTTACACCCTGGAAAAATATGCCACGATAGAGTGTGCTTTCATTCCAGCAAACAGGATATTGAATCAATTAGTGGCACACCAGATACAAACCAGACAGATGAAGATAATGCATTTTTGCAAACATCAAAAGAGAAAAACCACACAAAGACAAGAACATACAAATAAGGAAGGAGGAGGGGAAAAAAAAACAAAACACACACACACAAAAAAAAACAAAACAAAACAAAAAAAAAACCCAACCCACCAAACACAAAAAAAAAACCAACCAAAAAACCCCAACCTACATAATTAAACTTATGAAGCGTAAAATAGTTCTGGTTAACTAGAGGATTCCCCTGGCTCTAGCTAAGACAGAAACTCTCAATAAAAACCAAGACTTGTATCTTAATTAAAAAAAAACCAAACAAACCACAAAATAACCAAACGCAAAAACCCTACTTGACATCACCAAGTGAGAACATAGGAAATGCAAATTCTCTTTATTATTGCTGAATTCTTTCGGCATGAAATAGATTTCATTATGTGTCTCTGCCTACGTGCCTCAAGTGAGAGGTGTTACACAACAGAAAAGTCATGCTGAAAATTGTCTTTGTTTTTCTCCATTTCTCTGGTGAGGAGGAGTGGTAACACGAGGTGCACAAGACACCCATCTCCGGGATGGCTGGGACAGGTAGTGCTGCCCTTGACCCCCGTGAGCCACCGAAGAACAGCTAAAAAGCCCAAGTTGGTAATTCTCAGTATACGTACAGGTAAATATAGGAGTTGTGAGAAAAAGCTCCTGCGATTAGAATTCAACAGACATTGTCTGGAAGATTTTACAGGGGTAACCCCAGAAGTCCCCACTGAGTATGATTTTGTGTAATTAAAGGGGGGAAAAAAAGGGAGTGAGAGAGAATCCATTAGGAACAGCAAATACAGGGAATTACTAAAGCCTCAGGCAAAAGGAACAGTAAATAGAAAAGATCTGGCTGGGAGACAGTTACTCACTTTGTGAGACTTTGAATTTTTTTCTCAAATTCTCCATTAAGAAGGCAAAACAAAACCAAAAAAACTTGACTATCCCATAAAGCTATGGGTTATTTGCCCAAAAAGCAGCTTTTAATCAAAAATGTATTCTGCCACAAACACTGTCATTCAAATTGGAGTATTTTTCCTTCTTAACATTTTGCCCCTCCACTTTTGGTGCCTCTCCCTCTGTGCTCCCCACACCCTCTGCCAGGCACCTCCTGGGATGCTCACCCATGCAGGAAGTCACCACACACAGGCAGGCAGGAGAAACAGGAGTATGCTGCTGGCAACCACTTTTCCAGGTTTGGGATTTTGGTGGGTTTTGTTGGTTTAGTTTTTTTTCTTGTGCGCGTGGTTGTTTTGTTTTGGTTTTTTTTAATGTTTGTTTAGGGGGAAGGGTTGTTTGTTAGTTTGGGGTTTTTTTCTTTTTCAAAACACAGCCGAGATTCCAGCATCACTGCACAAAAATACATTTCACAGCCACACAGTAGTTTCTTGTGCACCCAGCCTCACTCATTTGTGCCAGCAGACTGGTCATCTGCTGGCAAGTCCCAGATTTGGCAGTAGATGACCCCTGAAAGCTTCAGCAACATGTTGAGGTCATACCGCCCTAGTGACTCTGGGAATTGTGCTTTACTGGGAAAAAAACCCAAACAAATAGATGACCAAAAAAACCCTCAGAAGGTGTTCATGGTTTTGTGGAGGCTATAGATCTCCCAAGCTGAGAGCTGCACAACCATGGAAAGCCACAGCTCTCCCAAACAGCAGCACCATCACGTTTCAAGGCAAGGACTACTCTCACAAGGCACTGGTGCGGTATGGTGAGACCCTCCAAACATCCCACCTTGTCTCCGGCTACAGAAGTGAGTTTTCCTACTTGGAAAAGCAGAAACAGGCATACACCTTGACACAAAGCAGAGCTACCATTTCCATGTGTTAGAAGTGCACCTGCATGAATAAAAGTACTAAGGGCATGTGAAATGGCAGCTCTGACCCAAGCAAAAATATTAAAATATTCAAAACCTGAAGATGTTTTTAATTCCTTAAATAAGAAACAAAGCTTGCAAAATCCAGACACAATTTCCTGCTTTTGATTTAAAACAAATAAAAAAAAAATATCCCAGGTTTTATACAAATGATAATCTAATCTATGAATTGGAACACAAAAGAGATGTTAATTAACTTCCAGAGACACTGAATCTCTATTGCAGGATCTAAAATAGGCACTGCCGAACATGCTGCAATTCCAACTTTAGACAGAAGGGAAAATAAATAAATAAATCAACCAACCAACCAAAGAAAAAACCCCACACAAACAAAAAACCAAACACCACCACCAAAAAAACAACACCACTACACTGAAGAGTAGCATATAAATAAAGACACAAGTATCTGATCTGGAAAGTAACAGGGTGATGTTTTTCATTCATAAAGACACACTCCTTCACTCTGCCTTAGGTGGATTTGGGCAGGGAGGACAGTGAGCAGCATGCAGGGGGCTCAGCAGACAGCCAGGACAATCTGAAAGTCCTAGGTGACATGGATATAGGTTTTGCTACCTATGCTTTGATAGAAAAACCCATACAAGTCTTCCCTGGCTCCACACAGCTGCCTACAGCAGGGCTTCACTACCCACCCTGCAAAGGCAGCCTGGACTTTGGACCAGAGCACCAGCTCCTTATCTTCTTCCTCCTGCTACCCCACATGCCACCAGCCACCCCCACAGCATCAACAACCCCTGGGAATCCCACTCAGGGTGGGGGTGCAGCAAGAGCAAGCCAAAGCTCTGAACTGAGGAGAAACACCCCACCTTCTCAACTTGCAAGACTATGGCTTGCTTGAGGTTTTTTGGGGGCAGGAGATACAAATTCTGGTAATTGAAAGTATAAACAAAACCATGAAAAGCTTCAAGGGTTCAGGTGTATAAAGTCCAGCTATAATCTAACAGTCATCTCATGCCGGGAAATCGGCTGCCTCTGCACATCCCCATTGTCCCCAAAGGCACCTCTCAAGACAGAAAACCATGAACTTTGGACCGCTTCTATCAGGAATGACTAAAACCTGAGGGCAAGGACAAATGAGTTCACTTGGGGGCAGGCTGTCCACCCATGCCTGCCAAGAGCCACGGGCAAGTGCTGCCCCATGACCCTGCCCAGCAGATGTCACAGCCACCACCGATTCACTTCCCTCAACACTGAGGCAAGTAAGGCTGGCAAATGTCTGACACCAGCATTTCCATGAAAGCAACCGGCTGCAATGTTCTTGTCAGGCCTGGTTTGGAAGGGATCAGTTTCCACCCAGCAGTACAATGACAGCACCCAGAGCCATGCCCATGCCCTATCTGCCCTTCCTAGTGCACTGCCAGCCCAGAGGGTCCTGATGGTTGGTACCTGCAGCACTGAAGGGCATCTTCCCTTCATTCTCTGGCTGGACCAAATGCAAACTTCACTTTCTTCCAGACAGGGTCAAATCTTCCTCAGAGTACAGAAATACAAAGTGATTAACATTTCGGGTTTGTCTGTCCAACTTTCTCGGGTCCTGCTTGATGAATGGTTGACTCCAGACAGCATTTCACACCACTGTGGATCACTGAGGACCAACCCCGAGGGCATGGGCTCACCAACACCACCAATATCCCCCCCCCTTATTCAAGAGGGATACCTGCAGCCTTTCTGCAGGGCCTGAGTAACCGGTCTGACCTTACCATGGGAGGCAAGGTCCCCAGAACACATCCAAAAACATCAAGCCATTCTTCAAAACTGACTCACTAGTACACAGACTCCTTCACTAAGAGATCTTAGCTCAGCCCCAGGATGATAGTTTAGCAGTTGGGGGACATCAGCTCCCTGCACAAAGCAACAGTTGTGCAACACCAGCAAAAACAGAGCCCCATCATGGCAAGAGTCAGTCATTTGTAGGAAGCTTCCCACCAACTACAGAAATGTCTGCTCCAACAGCCTTGAAGTCTTTAAGCAAGAAAGTTTTTGTTAGTTGTCTTTTTTTTTTTTGTCATTTTTCCTTTCCAATCCACTATTTTCCATTTCTCCACACAGCAGCTAAGCCAACCAAACCCGCCTAAGTCCCCTGCGAAGAGACTCCCAATGACTGGACCTTCCCCTTGCAGAACGGGGTCGCTCCCCGCGTGGCCACATCCTGCCGCCCCTCTTAGGACAATTAGCCTTAATCCTCGTTAGTTCTGTACGTTTCCTTTAAATCCTGTTACCGCATTCCTCCGTGCACTCGAGCGCAGCTCAGCCAGCCTCTGCTGCCGTGATGGTGACCCCACGGTGCCTCTCGGCTTCTGACCCACCAGAGCTCCATGGGTCCCAAGGGCTGCAACACTCCTGGACTAATCTATCTTCACCGATTAGCTGTTAATCAGGAAGGCAGATGTGAAGGAAGGGTAGGGATGAAAAGAGAAAGGGGGAGGGGGTCTTAAACAGAAATAAAGATTTTCTTCAAGGAAAGGTTCCCCTTTGCTACTTTAGGAGTCAACTATTAAAACGTGGTCCAAAAGCAGCGTCTGAAGTCTAGCTGCTTTCATATTTATAACGTTTGAGTCACTCCAGAAAACCTCTGCCAAAGCAGACGACTTGGACTACTGCATTCATTTATTTTGGAAGTTTATCCAAGCCTTGGTTAAAGATAAACACCACACCTGGATGGAAAAGAACGTCAGAGCCAGGCTGCTGGAGCAGCAGGGAGCTTCCGGCCCCTTTGATAGCACCGAGGCACGAGATGGTATCAGCACAACTCAAAATGTACTTACTCCTTCCTGGAGAGGCACAGCGAAAGCTGGGATGTTATTGCTTGTCCTTGGGAGGCATTCTTGCCATACTAATTCTATGCTAAAGATTAAGTTTAGAAGTCTTAGGCATAATCAAGGCATTTAGACTGGCCTCATTAATGGTCAACAGTTAATAGGTTAGAGCTCTAATTTCCCTCTCTGGGGGCTTGGGGGTGTTTAAACCAAATCTAAAAAAAAATAAATACTACAGCTGTATTATTGATCTGTTCCTGGAAGCACCTTCCAGTTCAAAACACCCCAAAACCCAAAAGTTAAACCAGACTTTATCAGATCTCCACTGATTCCCAAAGCCAGTAAGTACACGTGCATTTCGAAATATGTTTCCATCAGGGACGTAGCAAAAAAAAAGTGATAGGTAACATGTCTTAACTTTAAGTACTATTTAACATGCCCAAGGAAAATCCTCCACCAGACAAAGTTTTACAGAGCATAATTGACTCGAGAGCAGCACCTGCATGGCAAGACTAGAAATTAGTCTTTGGAGCCTGCCACCCTCCCTTCAATTTAAAGTTTAAGGCAACACCAACACACCAAAAAAACGGGGTCTTTCTTGTGACGAGCTGATCCGCAAACACATGGTTAACATATTGCCACATTTGAGAGACACCCCGAAAGAGCGACGATGCGAACTTTTGGGACTTCAAATAAACAAATTTGAACTAATCAATCTGGAAAGTCTGTTTTCTATTTGTGGCTTTGGGTTTGCTGTTTTATGTTTCTTTTTTTTGTCTTCGCTGTCTGTTTGCTTTCAATTACCCCAGCCCCTTCTTATCCTAAACCTCTAAAACTCCCTGTGCTGTGCCAGCCAGGAGGCGGGCAGCAAGACACCAGACATGCGATTGCAAATGTGAGCTGGAGGATGACCAGGAGGATGCTCCTCCTTCAAAAGCTGTTGGGTTTGCTCTTAAATGAATTTCTTTCGGTGCGCGTGTCCCCACAGCATGGGTACAGCACCAGCAGTTTGGCGTCCTCTCCTCTGGAGAGGGGATGATTTGCTGTTTCACAGGTCATCAGGAGGAAGCAAGCAAAGCTTACCAGATGTGGGTTTTATCACCTTAAGTGGAACTACTATTTTCTTTATGGGAAAACTGGTTTTTAAGGTTTTATCAGATCACTGTGATTACAAAAGCTTCGCTTACAAAAAGGAGCTCAAAAGCTCCTATAAAACCTCTAGTTCAAGGTTTATTTGGTCTAGGTGGTTTTCAACTTGGAGGAATGACTTGCAGACAGAAGTAATTTGTCCTATAAGCTTTGACCAGTCGCTCAATGCGCTCGAACCATGCCCGCCTTCTAAGCAAAATTCCATCAACTCACTGACCAAAAGATGTTCTTTTAAGAATATTTTAAAAAGGGGGAGGAGGGGTGGGGGAAGAGCTTGAAGCAAAAAGGAAGTTTCAATTACTTTGTGAAATCAAGCAGAAAAATTAAGATCCAAGCAAACTTTATTAGCTCTGACAAGCAAATGCTGATGCCTTTGTTTCCGATGTGTGCAAAACTTTTACTAAGGAGGGGTGCAAATGGGATAGGTGTGGTTTGGGTTTTTTTTCTTTTTAAGCCACAGAAATATGCATCCTTTTTTTGTAAGGTGCTACAACTAGGGCTTGTAAATATATTCAAACGAAGGAACTGGCACAAAGCTACCACAAAGCACCTGATTCTTCTCTAAGCATCCACCAGTATTCCCATATGTCAATAGTACTTCACAACCACATTTATCTGTGTAAAAACCCACATTAATAAGCTCTTCCCTTGCCTGCAGAGCTTGCCAAGCAGACTAACAGTGCAGATAACTTCAGAATTTAGAGCAGGTTTAAAGACTCCAGAAAAAGATATACAAAAGGCCAGATTTTCAAATGCATTTTGGATCCACACATTTTTTTCAAGACAGTTTGGCTCTTACGAAGCATTTCATTACCAGTTTGTGGTCTGCAGTCCAGGGGCGACTAGAGGGGTCTGTGGAAGCACACACACAGGCAGGAGCCTGAAGCTTGCAATACAGGGGGCTGTGCCCACCCCAGAAATTCATTTTTAGGGGGCCCACAGGCGAAGACAGTTCTAGAGAACTGCACTATCCACTGTCCTGCTAAGCCCAACACTGCTCCTGCTGAGCAAACCATCTCCTTTGCCAGCAACTCCCGCTAAGCTACCTCAAGGGTGGGTGGGCTGCAAGTTGGTGGAACAGTTATTTCCCCACTTCAAGGACCAGAAGTCTCATTTGCTTAGGAAATAAAATTCAGTCCAAGAGCAGGTCCTGGGCAGACATAAATGGGACTTCAGTTATAAGCAGAAAGTTTTCCACAGACATTTTCATAGCAACACAGAGACTGTTTTGGCACCACAGGGAAGGCAGGGCACTAACACTGGTCCAGTGCTTGCAGTTCCCTTGTTGTCCCCTCAGCGCAGGATGATCTTCTCCACCTAGACATAAGCAAAGCCCTTTCCACAGCAAGCCAGGCCAATAGCCTGTTCCAGTTTTGGGCCTAATGTTTCAGCCAGGAACAGCAGAGCAGCTTTCCAGAATAGGAGTCAGGAGGAAACACTCCCATTGACTCAGAGGTCCTTCTCCAGAGCACCACACCACAACTCAATTTTGAGTTTGTCTGCAGGAACCCACAGTACATCTCTCTACGTAGCTGCACCCTACAAACATCCAGTAATGAAGCAAGTTTGCGGCATGCTGCATTTTTGAGCCTTGCCCACAAAAGCACACAACAGCTTTTCTTGCTTCATCAGAGACCCCAGCAATTCTGCCAAACCCTTGCTCCAGCCTGCCTTCCTGCGAAGGAAAGTGATGCTGCTCTGCCCCATGTCTTCCCTCTGCTCCTGACTGGAGAAACAACTTCCTAATTTCAGCTGGACCAGAAAAAGGCACCAACTAAAGGGAGTTCAGAAATAGTGAGTTCGCATCAATGTGATGCTAATCAGGGCTGGGGAAACAAGCCCAGATGAAGGGCTCTGGAAGGGATGACCAGCACAGCTTGATCTCGCAGCAACTCTTCCACCACAGCTGGAGGACCAAGGCATGCACACGTACGTCCCAGCTCACCCCCCTCACAATCAGACCTACCAGGGGCTACCTGGACATGTGATAGGCTCTCTGTGGCTATCAGGTCCTGGCTTGCCAGGTCAGCAGAAGAAAGGCTGCATGGGAAATCATTGAGCAATCTGTGTACATGATATTGTGTGAGGGGAAAAAGTGGGGGGAAAAAATAAAGTCACGTGCTGCTGTCTGCAGCACGACACCACAAATAGACATGACTTCCCAATTTTAAAGGTTAAAAAACTCACACCACTTGTTATTGCAAAAGGCAGGAAAGAACACATTGCTCAAAGAGGACGCCAGCACCAAAACCAAGGAGATGGGTCAGATTTAAATCTAAACAGGTCCAGCACTAGGGCCATCCTAGGGCCAGTGTTTATAAGCAAAGAAAGGCAACTTTATACAAAAAGATCACACACTAGTGGTTCCTGGCTATTCCCAGGAAGAAAAGCTGCTTTTCAGTTGAACTTTCTGAGAACTGTTCATGTAAATAAGACCAACCTTCAAAAACACACATGGCTGAGCCTGAAGCATCACATGGAGATAGGCAAATAAGCAGCACAACAGGAGATGGGGGAAGTCCAGTGCCAAAAAAACCAAGGTGCAACTTTCCCAAGACCTTTGAAACATCCCCAAAGTCGGCCACTGTACATAGCTAAGAGCTACAAAGGGAAGTGAGAAACTGCTGGTGGAAATCCTCCCTCTACAAAGTGGCACAGCCCCACGTTTAGTCCTCCTGCGGGG